>JAQGAY010000010.1:0-110311 GCA_034698085.1 Polydesmus angustus
CTTATATTGTTCGCGGCAGTAAAAATCATGTTGGGGCTTATTTTTGGGGGATGTCTTATTTCAGGAGAAACACGGTAAATGCTTCTCCATCAGACTTTTAGTTGCTTTAAAGTTTATACCGTACTGTATTTGTATACTTTTGTCTTGTTCTCATTATTTGTAAAAACGGACCGGTGGCTTTATACGGCTGTATTTTTTTAGAATTGCATTTATAATAATTATAGACAAAAATGTAATTGCAAATGTGTATGCTGTGGATTATAAAAACTGTGTGGGATTTCTTTCAGATGCTCAAGCGCTTAGATTTGTTCTCTGATAATACGAAACAGCGTTCATTATTTATTATACTGTTTATTTTTAATACTGTTCCATCTTTTGGAGTTTGTGACGCCTTCGCTTGATGGATATTTTGTTCGAGTGTTTTTTAGCGATAAGAGGCATTCGGCTGTTAGTTAACTTTTATTGATCGCCGAATGTGCAAGTTATTTTTAAATTCCTACGGAAAATGAATTAGCAAGTTTAAAAACATTTTTTGGGAGGTTTTTAAATACTTAACCTTGTACTTACTTTTAACATACGTGCTGTAACAACATTATTATTATTTTTTTTTTTAAATGAAGAAACAATATTGAAGATACCCGTTGAAAGTCTTTCGGTTTTAGAAAGTTAATGATTATTCCTATTTTTAAATTTTCTTTATTTAATTGAAACTGTTTCAATTGTGTAATGGTATTTCCGTAGATTTCTTGCGCAATCGAATTTGAGAAAATGCAAGTTGTTATTTTATTTATTTATTTATTTTTTTAAAAGGTGGAAGTTTTTGATTCGTTTCTTCTGTTAAGTTTGTAATTACTGTAGATTACCAGTCTTTAAATTGAATACAAATTTACCACGATTTTTGTTTTTCCTTGAACTTCAATGTATTAATGGTTCGGGCTTAACTTTTTTGTATCATCTTAAATGATTCTAAGAAACACAAAAAAAAATCAGTATGCGAATTTGTGCTTATATTTTTAATAGGTTAATTGCGAGTAATTTAGGCTTATTCAAATTGAAAATGAAGATTATAGTCTGAAATGCTGTAAATTAATTTGTTTCCATTGTTGTTTTTATTGCGCAACTTTATGGCTTACTAATTATTATTTCATTCACGAGTTTTCTAACTAAATTTAATTTTTTTATCGTTAAAATAATTTTATTAAGTAAATTTATTTAAATTAAATTTATGGAGAAAGACGACGTGCAGTTGAAATCAGGACCGGCGTAGGCTGGCGGCAATAACGTTTTTACTACTGTGCATTCTTGTAATAATTACTTTTTGCGAATTTCACACATTTTTATCTCGACAGTAGCTAAAAAGCAACGAAACAAATCGTTTAATTGGAATATTTGTTCTATAGTAATTGCGCCTTGCAGGCTCGGTGGCGTCAACGTTACGGGAAACAGTAGGACGAAGGGGGCACTACTGCACAACAAAAAAGATTCATACAAAAAACTTGTGAAATGTGACACAACAATCATCAAGCATTCTATCAATTGTTTTTAATTTGAGCTCACCACAATTAACATGTCATCATAGTCAAAATAGAGCTAATCAAGCGAGCATCTAGGAAGGAAGATTAATTTAAGGGGCAAACTTACCATAAAGCCGTCTGGTGTTTTATGTACCGGTATATTAATTTAAAACTTCTATTAAGGATACATTTTTTTTGCTAGTATACTGTACAATACTAAGCACTGAGTATTATAATTACAATACTGTATTATAAAAGGGCAAATAAGTTAATTGTTAAGATTGGTAATTATGAGTAATTTGTATATATTTGAATCGATCAAATTAATAGCCTATATAAGACTTAAAAGAATCGTTTGTCCAGAATTTATCCGTGATTTAGATTTCAGAAAGCTTTTGTGCCTCCTAATTTCTCTCTTAAAGTTTATGGCTGTTACGGTTAAAAGTCTGATGTAATTAGGGGCGGGAGAATTGTTTTTACAAACAAGCGGTCACCTACCTATAACAGCAAATTTATACTGTTACTGTATTAATCCGTTTAAATCTAATCAGTTAAAAAAAATTTAAAATAATTTTGTATTGCTTAAAATTAGCCAGAATTAAATTTTTCCGTAATTTGCAATTAATGTTTTTTTATTTACGTTTTTTAAATTAATAAAAAGTAAGTAAAAATAGAGAAAATGCATTTTAAAAATGGTCTGAGTTTAATGCATTTCTAATTATTATTACATGTATTTACGTTATTGTGTGCGTTTATATAGAAATTTTACATTTAAATGGAATTTGTTTATCATTTTAGTAGTTTAATTATGTTAGATAAGTTTAATAAAAAATTGAGTAATTAATTTTTTTCGCCTGAGAAATTAAATTGAAAAAAAAAAAAAATAAAATTTAGCTCAAATTAATAAATAGTCTTAAAATCTAAAAAAGAATACGATAACAATCGATATTTTCAATGATGTCATTTTTAATTATTATTTTATTTTATTATACTACAGTATTATATCACATTATTCTAACACATTTGTTTGTGTGTTGTTATAGCAAAAGCGAAATCATTACGTCTTTTATTGAGTTTTGCGGTTGGAGGACTTTTGGGCGATGTTTTTCTTCATTTACTACCGGAAGCATGGAACCATATGGCTCAAATCGGTCAGTTGCTTAATTTGATTGTTCGCCAATAAACCAATTTCATTGTAATTAATTATTGTATTATTTTTTTCCTCAGACGGAAATCCACGCTATTTAACCACCGGAATGTGGGTTTTAACTGGAGTTTTTACTTTTATCGTTATTGAAATGTTATTTGAAAAGAAAGACGATGTTGAACATATTATAATAGTAAGAAATAATTATTTGTCACTTAAAAAATTAATGGACTTAAGAAAAAATGTTGTTTATTTATTTTGCTGAAATCAGGAAGAAAAAAGTATACTCAAATGTACACCAACAAATAACAATAATAATATCAACAAGCAACAATTTAATAGTAGTGCCAAAAATCAAAAGTATTTAAAATCTCATTTAACTTCATACGACGAAGATCATTTCCAATTATCTTCTCAACAAAATAAAAAGTCAAAGCAGCTAACAAATTCCCCAAAAAAAGTTTCCGAAACTCGCGAAGTAAGTATGACAAAATGTTATCATTACATTTTTCTGTTTTTTATATCGTTTTCCTATCTTAGGTAACTGGGTATCTCAACTTATTAGCTAATGGAATCGATAATTTTACTCACGGCTTAGCTGTTGCTGGTAGTTTTTTGGTTAGCTTTAAGGTAGTGTTAAATTATCATTTTATTAGTTTTCGTTGGTGTAATTTTTAATTTGTTTTTTTTTTTTTTTAGGTTGGAATGCTAACTACTTTTGCTATTTTAATTCATGAAATTCCGCATGAGATTGGCGATTTTGCGATTTTACTAAAGTCGGGTTTTAACCGATTCGAAGCTGCTAAAGCTCAAGTAAATTTAATTTTATTAGTTTTTTTTTTAATTAGCAAATTTAAAATCATATTGTAAATTTTATTATTTGATTACAATTATAGATGCTTACTTCGCTCGTCGGTATGGTTGGTGCAGTTGCTGCATTATCAGTGGGATCTTCAAAAACAATTAGTTTGTTCAAAACTTTTTTTGTGCGATTTTAAAGCGTGCTCATACCTTGGATTTCTATATCTAGGTGATCGAACAATTTGGATTTTACCGTTTACCGCTGGAGGTTTTATTAATATTGCATTAGTCAATGTCTTGCCAGATATTTTGCAAGAAAAAGATCCGAAGTAATTTGCAAAAGCTATTTTCTTATAAAAGTATTTTATTCAAATTAATCTAATCTAATTTTAAATTTATAGGGAATCATTAAAGCAAGTGCTTTGCATTGTGGCTGGAATAGGAATTATGGGAATAGTAACTTTATTTTGTGAATAAAGCCTTGATATTTTAACTTCGAAAACATCCAATCATTGAAAGGGAATTTATTTTCAATTCTCTATTTTGATCGACGGAAAAATTATTTTAAATCTTTTTTTTAGACCTAAATAAATGTAGAACTATTTTTAATATTACCCGATACATTAAGTGTAATCGTACTTTGAATTATTTAAGTCATGTCAATGTTCCTCTCAACAATATGAATTATTATAATTTAGTTATTACAGTATTTTAATTTATATTTGTCAATAATAAAAAAATTGTTGCAGTGTTATTCTTAATATGAAGTAAAGTCTAATTTAAATATGACATTTCATTAATGTTCTTCTTATTTTTTTATTTTTTTATAAGATACTGTTATTTTATGATTATTTTGGTAATTTGTTTTTTTGCGGTCCCATCAAGATAATTGGGCTAAAAATTAGACTACATGTATTCGGAGACAGAGAGATTAAAGAAAAACGGTATTTCTTGTTTATTTTTAATTACAGTACAGCGTTTATTTGCGAGGAATTTATACTTGTACTAAAATATAATTATTATATTGCAGTAAAAGTACGTGTATAACCGATTTTAGTGAACCGAAAACCGTTTTTTGTTCACAATGGTTCGGTTCTTTTTATTGAAAAAAAAGTTTTGAGTCTCGAAAAGTAAATTTGAAGCGTTTACATAAATGTTTTCATTTTATTATAATTTCAATTTTTTTTATTATTATTATTTCGGATAAGCACATTTTTAATCAATATATTAATTCACTCGGATTTTGCTTTGGTTTTTTAATCATTAAATCAAGGAGAAATGACGTCGTTCCTCCTTGATTAAATAAAAGCAAAAAGGTAAATTAATCGCATAGCCTATTACGAAATTGTTCAAGACCAAAGTATTAAATACATTACAAAAGATAATTTTGATACGGACATTATTTACAGTTCTGGCGTCTGAAAAAACCCAAAATAATGTTTAATTATTTTTCTACAAAAATTACGAATAACCCATTTTGATTTTTTTTTTGGGCCATCTTTAACTCGACTCACCCGTTTACTCGGCCCGTGTAAACCCTCATACATCCCAAAACAGTGATGTAAGACTTTAAAAAATTAAAAATAACGAAATCCTTCTGTATTATAATCAAAATCCAATTTTTTTAAATTTAAAAAAAATTATATTATTTTTATAATTAAATTATCTTAATGGTAGCAAATCTATAGTAATAGGGTGATAATCCTTTATTGTTATAGTCATCTGGCAACACGGGATTCAAAATTTGGGAACGTCATTTTTTTGTGGTTTTCATCGCCCTGGTTTTCATCCAAGGTTTTTTTTACTTATTTTTGATTTTTATGTCCACCGATTGCATTAAAAGACATTACAGTAAAGATTATTGTTACATCTAAATAAGCTTACAATCTATCTACATTGTACTCAGGCTGATTGTAGGCTACTGACTTGTAAACTCTACCGTTGGATTTGACTACCGGTATTGTGAATTTAATTGCACGAAAATGAAGACTTCGGATTTTATTAAATGTCCTTCTCATGGTGATTGTTTTTATTTGTAATATTATTAACTTATAATAGTTTAATATTTCAAAATTTCAGCTCGATACTGTACTATTAAAACGAACTTGGGTTTGTCTTCAAATCCGCAGTATTATTATAGATGCAATAATAAACCAGATCTTTGTGATTTTAAAAAGGAAGCCAAGTAATTTTAGAATTTTTTTTGTTTTTTATTATTATTTTACATTTTTTTTCTTTAAATGTAGAATTCAACCAAATAACTGTTCAGTTCATTTCACTTCGATTGTTCTATGCTTTCCTTTGGAAGAAAAAGATGGTATTAGGTGTGATATTATTGTTTCCTTATATTTATAATATTATTTATACTATGTACTAATGTTTGATTAATTTTTGTTGCTAGATATTTTTATGCTTGCAAAAAAGGTGTTTTCGAAAATGGAAGTTTTCGTAAATGGTGTGGTCAATCGACTATTAAATTTGTAATATTTATAAGATACTTTTATTTGTAAAATATTATATTAAATACCGGTATACACTTAAACAGGATGTAGAAAATGATGTAAATACAGTTAACATTCCTAAAATTGCATCGAAGAAAGTTGCACTTCAAGAGAATGAGCACTTAACTAATTCAAAACCTCAGTTTCGTCCGTTGAAAGATATTAATAATTTAAATATCTTACCAAAACAAGAGATTAATCTGAATTGCCCATCTCTCCATCAGTTGAATAAATTAATGGAAGAAAAACAGGCAAGTTATTTTATCTGTTTATACTTTTTCAACATGCTGTTTAACAAAAATGTATGTGCTTAAAGAGATTGTTTCAAGCGACTCATCGTCTTTTACCGGATAAAGGAAAAAAAATTCAAGAACAAATTAAAAATTTGCGCGAAGCAATTTCTAATTGGAAGCCAAGTGAAGGTTAAATAAAATTTTATTTTGCATTTTATGAGAGTAATTTTTAATTTAATATCTAAATGAACATTGTAGAAAACGTTGAAAAAGTTAATATGAATAAACTTACCAATGTGACAGCGAGTTTTCCAGAATCCACCTTTGGTTCAAACGATTTTAATGTGCCCTATGGTAACATCAAAACTCTTACAATCAAATGTTAATAAATCATTAATGAATTAATTTTTTAGACAGAAATGTTTTGTACGTTGGCGAAAATAACGCTGCGAGGAGGAAAAAAATTGTTACGGTTACCTTAGAAGCTATTGAAGTTTTACACGAGTAAAATTGCTAGTACGGCTGATATTACTTTTTAACTTATAAATGTTTTTTTTTACAGATCAATTAAGAGCAAACCTAATATGACTGAAGAAGAAGATGTACCCACTGGATTAGTAATTTCTTTAATGGAGCATCAGCGTCAAGGATTGAAATGGGCAATGTGGCGAGAAACTCAACATCCACCAGGAGGAATTATTGGTAATTTTATATCTTAAGATTTTTTTTTTATATTTTAGCATTATTTTTAAATTAGCTGACGAAATGGGTCTGGGAAAAACAGTGTTAATGGTTGCGGTTATAGTGAAAAAGAAACTTTTGGAAAATATTGGGTCTCCAAAATTAACACCTAAAATCACTTCAGAAAAGTGTAAGTAGTAAGCATGTCGTAAACATGTATTTGTTATGATAATAAATAGATTTGTTTAGTGTTGCCGACGGCTTGCACTTTAATAGTTTGTCCGACATCATTAATGCATCACTGGGAATCTGAATTTAAAAATAAATGTCAGTCAAAGTTAATGTCTGTTTTAGTGTATCACGGGTCTAAAAAAATATCAAGCATTTCGAAGTAAACCAATGCTTATCCTAAAAGCTTTATTTCATTATATTGAAACCGCTGTTTAATTTTTTTAGGTTGGCGCTTTTTGATATCATTATAACGTCTTACGAAACTTTAAGGTGTGAAATTCCCCCGATTAAACCAGACGAAGAAGAGGTATTAATTTTGACTTACCGGTAGTTGTAGGCATTTTGTTTATTTTAAAAAAATATATTTTTAGGCAATGATTACTCATAAATCACCGTTTCTTCGGATGATATTTACCCGAATTGTTTTAGATGAAGCTCACGTAATTAGAAATCCTAAGACAAAAGTCAACCAGGCAATTTGCCGCTTGCACGCTATTAATAGATGGGTACTTACAGGCACACCAATTCATAATAAACTGAAAGATATGTACTCACTTTTGAAGTAAGTTTTAAAAAATATTAGCATGTAAATTTTTAATTTATAAAATATTTAATTTTCAAATAGATTTTTACGGTTTTCTCCCTTTGACGAAGAAGCAGTTTGGAGACATTGGGTAGATAATGGCACAGGTGAATTTTGAAGTTTACTAAGAGGTAATTTTAGAAATGCAAAATTTATAATTATATGAATATTATTTAGCTGCCGGACAGTCTCGATTAAAATTAATCATGGATTCATTACTCCTAAGAAGATTAAAAAATCAATCTAGAGTCGATGGAAAACCATTGGTGAGAAAATTATTCTGTTAAGTATAAAACTTTTTTTAACATTGAATGTTTAGATAACCTTGCCTTCAAAGGAAAATTTGGATATAAAGTTGATTTTGTCTTCAGACGAACGACTTGTATTTGACGAGCTTTTAAAAATTTCACGGTATAATTATATGTTTTTAAAATTAAATTAATTTAACATTTACCGGTAATTTTTTAAAACATTTTTAGAATTGCTCTTGAAAATGTTATCGAGAAAAAAAATGACGATTTTCGAAATGCTATAGTTAACCAAATAAACTCGAAAAATCAAATGAATAATTTAATTTTGAAAGGTAAAATGCTACTTTTTTAAAAAAAATACGGTGTTCACTTATTTTATTAAAAAATGTTTTTATTTTGCAGCTGTGGTCAAACTGCTTCCTGAAAATGGAGGCATGGCTACAATTTTAGTTTTACTATTACGTCTGCAACAGTGTTGCTGTCATCTAAGTCTCCTGAAATTAAAATTAGACTCGGAAGAAATTGGCGAAGTTGACGATCTCACGAAGCACTTTGATAGTTTGAGTTTATCTAAAACTACTACAACTGCCTCAACATCAGCAAAAGTAGTTACAAAAGAGAATGAACAAAATAGTTTATATCGAGATTTAGATAAAGCATTTGCGAGTACAAAGGTGCTTATATTTTTTGAATTTTAATTTGTATACTTTATTTAATATATATTATTTTAAAAAATCATTATAGGTAGCCGCTTTATTAGAAAAGTTAAAGACCTGCTTGCCATCTGGAAAATGGTTTTAATTGACTGAATTTCAATTTATTAAGATATGGTTACATTGTATTGCAATATATTTATAGCATAATTGTGTCTCAGTGGACTTCATTGCTGGACATTATTTCAATTCATTTACTTAAGGCTGACATTAGTTTTTGTGAGATTAGTGGTCGTATTCCACCTGGTGAACGAGGAAAGATAATTGAAGGTTTCAATTATTCGGCTTGTCCTAAAGTATGTGTATTATTATTTTTTTAAATTTAAAGCACAATTATTTTAAAGTTGGGTGACGTGTTACAGGTGATGTTGGTGTCTCTAAAAGCTGGTGGAGTAGGTTTAAATTTAACTGGGGCGCGTTATCTCTTTTTAATGGATATACACTGGTATTGTTTTGAAATTGTTTTAAATTTTTTTATAATTTTGTTTTATTTGATGTACTTGTATTTGTTTTTAGGAATCCAGCTTTAGAAGCTCAAGCTTGTGATCGGATACATCGTGTTGGTCAAAAGCATGATGTAAAAATATTTAGGTAATGGCGGAGTTCAGATTATTGTTTTAAATAATAATATTAATTACGTTTTGATATTTTGTAGATTTGTTTGTGAAAATACAATCGAGCAAAGGATTATTAAATTGCAAATTAAGAAACTTGAGTTATCTAAAAATATACTAGAAGGTGAAAAATCTAAAATTTCTCGTTTAAATTTGGAAGATCTTAGAATGTTATTTGGCGTATAAGACAATATTTTTACATGTATTTGTTTACTTAATTATTCAAATAAAGCATTTTTCTGATATTCAGTATAAGTTTAATGAATTAATGTCATTCAAATATCCCGCCAACTTAAGCGGATATGGCGTTAGTAACGTCATTGCGTTTTCGAAAAAAGCCGTCTGCTACTTTTGTCGCGTTGACCATTTCTAGCTGGTGTGGTGTCCTCGTTATCGGTAAGTCGTAAATTGTTGATTTTATATCGAAATAAATCTATTGATTTCTCGTCCATCGCAAGTAACTATTGTTAATATAATATAGATCAGAGGTTTAAATTAATTTTTTGATAATTAGAAGTTGTGGTAGTTTGATGGGATTCCATATTTTTCTTACGATTTGTAATGTGCATGGTGCCAATGGATGTCTTGACTTTACTTTTAATTTCGGTTTTTTTCTTTTAATTTTTAGAGTTAAAACAAAATGAAGTTTAATCCATTAGTATCCTCTTCAAGAAGGAAGAATCGTAAACGGCATTTCAATGCGCCGTCTCATATACGACGAAAGATAATGAGCTCTCCGTTGTCTAAAGAATTAAGACAAAAATACAGTGTACGAAGCATGCCCGTGCGAAAAGACGACGAGGTTCAAGTAAGTAATGCATAATAATCTAGTCTCGTTAAAACTGCAAACACGTATACAAATACGTTTTTGTATTTCGATGTTTTGCAATTCCACATCGTCTAATATTGACTGTTTTACAGGTGGTACGTGGCCATTATAAAGGACAACAAGTTGGAAAAGTTGTTCAAGTTTACAGAAAGAAATACGTCGTGTATATTGAAAGGATTCAAAGGGAAAAAGCCAACGGCGCTAGCGTTTACGTTGGTATTCATCCATCAAATGTAAGAATCTTTTATTGATGTTTTGTAAGCCTTACAAAAGCAAACGTTTCTGAGTGTGATCGGCGTTTAAATAATTAATGGTTTTGCGCACTGAATTTTCTTAAACCGTTCAGAAGCGATTGCAGTAATATTTGTTTGGAATTTATTATTACATTTACTTATGTCAATTTATTTTAGGTGGTGATTGTCAAACTAAAGATGGATAAAGACCGCAAAAAGATTTTGGAACGCAGAGCGAAGGCAAGGTTGGAAAAGGCGAAAGGAAAGCATACCGAAGAATCAATTGCTGCCGAGTCCTCTTAAAACCTGTAATATTGATTTTCGGCAATCGTATAAAATAAAAGTCTGTATGAATCGTTTAATTCATTCATAAAACTACTTTTTATTTATTCATTTTCCACTACATTTTGACGAAACATAATAATAGTAAATTATTCGACTGCGAGTGACTAAAACTACCGGTTGGTTAATGTGCAAACATCTGATAATGAACGTGGTAAATTCTTTTATAAAAAAATTTCATGTTACAAGATACGAATGTATTAAATAGTTTAGTTTGTTTTATAATAAAAATTTTAATTATGTAATATTATAAAAATCACTTTCATTATCAGCTTGCCGTTAATTGAGTTTAGTCACTTTTCAACAAAGATTGATCAAAGAGATATTCCGCTACATTATAATTGTTTTCAAGTTCCATTTTAGATAACTTGGTAATCATTCCTTTAAGTTTTCTAATCGATTCAACTTGCTCTCTTAATAGTTCAGACTCCAAATTGTCGGTCAGCTACAAATTAGAAATAGTTTTTAATATTACTGCTCGTGCTTAGATAATTTAAAGGTTTTACGTGGATATCTCCAATCGAATCATCTCTCGAAGCTTTATGCAAATCGACCAAGTGAAGAGTTACTTTTTCTTCCAAAGCTAAAGCGTCTTTCAAAGCTTGCAAACCGTTGGTTCCTCGATAATGAATAGGCATCTGAAATAATTTTATATTGCGTTAGCATTTTAATTCTTTTTTGTACAACTTCTGCACCACTTACTGATATGTTAAGAGGGTAAAGTTTTCCATTGCGGGAATTGAGATAGTCCACCAGTTTTTCTGCGTGTCCTTTCTCTTCGTTCGAATTTTCCATGAAAAACTTTTTAAATCCTAACATAGATACATTGTCTTGTCCAAAGTAGGAAGCCTGTAACAATATTATGTTTAAATTATTGCCTAAATTTAGATAATTTTAAACTTACCATTGCCAAGTAGACCATGCTAGCGTGCAATTCTCTTCCAACCTGATTGCTGATTAATTTTTCAATGCGTTCGTCAAATGTATAGAGATTTGGCCCTTTAATGCTGCCACTTCCTAGAAATTAATACGATATTTTAGATCGCACCAAAAGAACAATTTATTTAGGATGATAGGTTTGGTTTAGTTTAATGGATATTTGAAATTTAGATAAAACGCAATAAAAAGTAATAATTACTATATTACCATCTTTATGCTGAGCGTTGATTCCGAAGGAACTCACTGCTACCAAAAAGAACGTAATCAAATTTAAGAGACCCATATTATTTGATTTTAGAATTTTATGCGAATTAATTGTGAGGAGTGAAAGTTGTCAACTGTTTTTTTTTTATCTGCGTTGCTTTTCAATCCGATTTCTATTAAAGAAGGAGGGCCTTTGTACCATACAGTTCATGTCCAGCTTGAAAGAAAGTTCACTTGTGAGTTTCCTCTCCAGAGGAAATGATAGATTTATTGGGTTATGATAAAACTTTTTATATATACATGCATTGTCACGTGGTATTACAACAAATTAATTTAAAAAAATAATGATTAGCGGATGCGATGAGGGAAGTTAGAATTGATTTGAAGGAGAAGTTGGCAAATTGATGGATTTTGCTCTTTACTACCCTTGAACGCTGAACATGTCTGTCAGTAGTTTTGTCATTTCAAATTGTTATTGCAGCACGTTATGCATCTAATCTTAAAAAAACATATGCACAGTGTATTATCTTCTCACAATATCTAAGATTATTCACTTTAGCTTGAGTTAATGACGTAATTTTGATGTAAGATCTATCTTTTTTAAATTATTTTAAATACTTTTTAAGCTGGATTTAAAATTTTTACTTTATAGTGTAGGTAACAGTTAATGCTAGTAAGTTTTGTCGAAAAAATAAATTGTAAGGTACCCAGATAAAAAAAAATTCAACTTTAATTATTTTGTACGCGATTTGAGCTTACATTTTTTATATTGCATATATAAAAGGGTTTTCACGATTTTTATATTACTATATTTACGGTAACAATCATATGTTATCTGCTTTTCGCATTTATATTTTCTTTATCATGCTTGAAATTACTGGTTTTAGACCGTAGTAGCCTATAATAGCGATGAAAGCGCACGAATAAAAGAGATTTTGCTTTTTATTAAATTGCGCTTGGAAGGTCGTCGTTCGAAATGAAAGTGCGTGTTAAAACTCACGTAGTCATAAAAATGAAATTAATTATTAAAGTTACAAGTTCAGCGTGTTTTTACATTTAAGATTGTTTGCAAATATTAAAATCAGAAAAACAAATAGGAGCAAATAAATGAAAAAGATTTTATGTAGTTTAGTATTTCAGAAAGATAAGTTGTTTGGAGTGTGGTCATTGGCTGGTCTTTGATGTCCAGTGTACATTTCGAAAGATAAAACTCGAGTTCAGTGTGCAATTATAGAAAAATTCAAGTTCTTATAGCATAAACCATAATAATTTTGTTTATATTATCAGTTGCGCGTAGGGCATTATGGTATATAAAGGCCTATAATAATATTCAATTAACTCAACAGGAGAGATCTACTGTAAATCTGTAAACAGGTCAGAGCAAAAAAAAAATATTGAATACGAATTAAGATCAAAGTACTGAACAATTCCGAAAATTAATGAAAGTTTAGAAAAAAAAAATAATAACTAATATTTTATTAAAATGTTTAACTTTCTACTTAGTTTAGATTAAGAGTGTATGTCATTTAATATATCAATAAAGTTTTGGAATACGTTGTTTTAATTCATTTTATTGTATTTTTTTTATCAAAAAAATATTTTAATCAACTGGCTTTATAATTTTATTTTTAGCGGTTTAATAATTGTGACATGTGCGGTAAATGCTCACTAGAGGGCGCTGTAAAGTTTGGTGGCAATTGTTGAGTTCACATGACGTCACTAGTTGCGTCAAAGTTCCTATAGAGAATCAGCAGTTGTTGTTTTCCAGAAGTGACAATTCGATGATAACGTAAATGGTCGGAGTTTGTTGTGGACTATATTTTCAGTACGCGATGTTTAATTTGTTGATTCCAAACATTAACGAGGAATCGTAGATTGTAGTCGTGAGTGTGTTGTTTGTGTCGTCTTCGAGTGATTATTCGATTCTTCTGTGAAGATGTTTTCCATCTTGAAATGGTTGTACAAGCCAAAGGTGAGTGTACACAAGCGCACCATTTTATTCGAACGGCGTGTTGGCGATTGGGCAACGATCAGCAGGCATTAAGCCTAACTTTGTTCTATTTGCATCTCGGCCAAGGACGGTGGGTCGAGCGGATTTGATGGTCTAATTGAATTATTCGTCGACATTCGATGATTATTATTATACTTTTTTTATCTAGTTTGGCTTTGGGGATATCTTTTTAATAACGTTACTTTTTACGATTGTATTTTGGTACGAGTAAAGTTAGATTTTTAACTCGTAATCAAAATGTGTTTGTGAGGTCAAAATATACTCTCGCAACTTTAGAGATACCTTTTTTTTTTTGTTATCTAATTAATTAACTTTTTTTTAGGTTTTTATTAAACCCTTTACCCTACTTGAATAGCGTAGAATTGGAATTGTTTTTTTAAAAAATTGAATCTAGACGAACGTCGAGTGGTTATTGAAGTTAATAATTCGCGGATCCATCTGTTTGTGATAGATCAATCAGGCCAGGAGTTAAAAGCGAAAAATCTAAAACCTTGCAAGCGTTATTACGGTATTTTCAGCTGTATCTTACTTATTTTATCGATTGAAAATGGTGATAAATGGTTGAGAATTCGTGCTTTGTTATACTGTATTTGATAAACTTGTATCTAATCGGGAGAAATAACTAATTGCAAAGAAATTTGTTTGCACTGCAGATGGCGCGTTTCGGAACTCAAGCGGGGAAAATGATTGTTGTTTTTCAGGCCAGTTCACTTCAAATCCAAACTTTTTTTTTGATTTTTTGTGGAAAGAGTATAATAAAATGATTTCTCGGATAAATTAAAAGTTTAGTTCGTGGGTGGGTTTTTTTAAGGATATTTTTTTAATTTTAAATAATGAGTCGCAAACAAAGTTTTTCTTTTCAATCGAATTATCCTTTTCGTTCGCCAAAGCAATTAAAGTGATCTCAACGTGTGTTGTTAGCAACTTGTATTATCATGTCATGTTCCGATGATTCAGACAAGAATCACAACGTCAGCTGGAAATTATAGAAACGATATTTTGTAATTTTCTTTCTTTTTTTGAGCGAAATTTTCCTGGTAAAATCGTACACGAAGGAATAATTGAAAATTTGAAACGCGAAGAAAAACTTTTTTCTCAAAATTAGGAATGCATTAGCCGTTTTTTCGTATTTATAATGAGGAACTAATAAAAATGTTGGGGCGTTGGGGGAAAAACAAAACAATAAATAAATTTGCCTTGAACGTGTTTTCGAGGAATATGGAAATAGCAGATGATATGCGAGACAGGTGACTCGCTAATTTCAAATAATCTATAACTTAATAAACAATTTTTTTCCAAAAAAAAAAAATAATGCGTATTATATAGTGAAATAATGCCAGATAAATTAGTTCATGGCTTTATGAATTAATATACAGTACAGTAATACATGTATTTACTTTGCATTTTTAATTTCTCCGTAGTTATTTTTAGAACGTATGTCAGAAATAATTAATAACATACAGTAATTTATTTGGCAATACTGTACATCTCCAGGACAGTATTCTGGTCTACCGGAGACCTTACTGTCAAATAATTATTTATTTGCAGATAAGCGTTTTTTTTTTCTTTTCCGAATACTTAATTATTGTTTGCAGTTATTATTATCTCCTTTCCCGAAAGATTTTTATTTCGAAAAACTTATTGAAAATGTCTCGTTGATATTCCGCGTGATCGTATTGTGAAATCAATCAAAGTGGTGAAAAAGATGACGAGGACTTTGAAGAATCTCTGTAATTATATTATTGATGCCAAAAAAAAAAAAATTAATGAAGGTTTATTAAAAATTAAAAGGATGGAATTATTTGCCAAGCAGTTTTTTGTATACGAGTATGTGAAATAGAAAGAATACTATATAATTATTCTAACGCGGTTTGTTAAAAAACACATTATGCAATCATTTTTAAATGCTCGCTCTATGACAAAAGTCGAAAGAGTTGATAGCCAATTAAAACGCGATTATATTCTTAAGTCTAATAAATTTAATCGTCAACAAATATAAAGATTTAATCAATATTGTATATTCAATTAATCGCCTGATAATACTGCAATTATGAAAAAAAAAAAAAGATTTACAGTAAGCTCAAAGGTCGCAAAATCTTTTATTAATATTATAAATAATCAGCTGTTTTTGTTGAATTTTTTTTATGGTAATTTTTTTTTAATGCTTGCGATACAATTCGGGAAATATTTTTGTTGCAAAGACTTGACAATATTTTTTATTTTAACGCGGAGGCAATAATAATAATTTATTTTGTCATACAGCATTTCTATCGAACGATGTATTGTGAAACATATGATTTTGGTACAGTATTCAATTTAATTTCGTTAAGTTCTAACGTTTCAGTGTGCCAGAGTTTAAGACAGTATTATGTAACGACAATAATATTATGTATGAAATTTAATTTGGCAAAGCTGTTGATGCTTTAACATTTTTATTATCAATTTCGTTTTACAGCGCGATACGATGCAAACTATTATACTAGCGTTGTTTATGGGGTTTAAAATACCAAAGCTATTGTTTAAGAGCCTGCGCGCTAGTCAATTTTTATTTTTTTAAATATTTTTGAATCTTGTTCTAAATTTAATGCTGGAAGTGGTTGTACGAGTAGTAAATCTTGTTCGAGAAATTGTAATTTGTTTTTATTAATTTTTTTTTAGTTAGCACTACAACTGTGAATTGGAGATTAAGCTGTTGAATGATCTATGTAGGTTTAGAAACCCGGTGAATTAGGAATCTAAAATCGACTTCGGTTTGATTAATTTTTTATTCTAACGACGAAGTTTATTTTTTGATTTGTGCGAGTTACCAAAGCCAATATAAATAACGACTTATACTAGCTGCATTCAGTAACTATTAAAAGTCATATTTAAGACAAAAGTCAAAGTATTATTGCAAGGTTCCTTAGGGACGCAAATTATTTAAAAAAAAGAAAAAAAAGGGGCAATTCAAAATATTTTTTTAGCTTCTATCTTTTAAGTGAACATAGTCCAAGAAGTTTAAATTTTGAATTGTCCTTGCAATAATACTTTTACCTTTGGTTTTAAATATGACTTTTAATTTGAATCTGAATGCAGCTAGTGTTAATAATTATTATTCTTATTGTTTTGTGGTGTCACGAGATGAGCGATGGTGACGTGTGCATGCGCATCTTGGACATGACGATCATATTTTTTCTCGCTTCAAGGACATCTTGGCTTTTTCAAAATTGACTATTAGCTTTATTAATGATTGTTGCAGTATGTCGTAATATCAACACGCTCGTATGTTGATTTTACTGTCAGACTAGATTTTTAATTAAAATCCGGGAATTTTACGGCGCGCGCGCGCACACGGTCAATTTGTGTTTGGAATACGGGGCGGTCAATGGCGGTAGCGACTCGACCACATAATGAGATGCGCTCAACATTATTTTGAATTACATTTCTGGTTATTAGAGCTTGATTTATACTTTTGAGTGGGTTTTTGGCCGAATTAAACATATTTTATCAAAGCAAATTGATATTTTTTTTTATCGATGTTATGGATATTTTTTTAAGGATAAAAAGATGTAAAACTTGCTCTAAATTTCAATTTAATAGTTGTGGTTTTTTTTGAGATTTTTACATATTTCGAATGCTGTTACGAGTCGTGACGCAAGACGAAAAAAAAATATGATTCAGCTAAATAATTATTAAGAACCATTTCAGTATGAAATAATTTTATTTGCTTTAAATTTCTGTGGAAAAGTGAAGGGTGTTTTTTTTTCTCTTTTTGAGCTTCGGATACTGTATAAAAGTAGGCGCTTTACCTCTACCGGGATATTGAGAGATTGTCGTTCAAATGTCGTGATTTCATTCGTTTTAGATGTAAACACGGTGACGTGAGGTTTTATCACGCCGTATTAACTGTCGAACAATAAAAGAGTTTTCGAGGAAAGTTGTTTCGTTAGCTGTTGTTGTTTTTATTTTAAAGACTGATTAATGCACATTTCCTGTTCACCCACACAAGTGCACGCAATGCACGCTATCTTTACCTCGCAGGAGGCGAAAATAATAGGCTCAAGGAATACAGTACAGTATAATGTTATGCTAATTGCTCAACAGCTGATGGAAGTGCATGGAAAAGATGCATGTACGGTTCGTGTACACGCTGAAAGTTTCAGTACTGTAAACCGATGCGACAACAGGAACTCGTATTCCTAGTTCAAGAAGAAATGTGAACATTTCAAACCTTGAACTTTTAATAAAAAATTCGTGATAAAAATGATATCGTTTAAATTCGAGCTAATTATATAACTCTTTAAAATTGTTGTTTTAACATTTTTTTTAAAAAAAAGTTCCGTTTATTTCTTCGGATTATGTACATTTTTTGTTTTTCATTATTTTTCACTACGGTAACATCAATTTTGACAGATAAGATCTAATTGCGTCAAGTATTATGCGGAGCCGTAACTACTTTTTTTTATTGACATTAATAATTTATTTTACATGTAGTTATTTTTCGATGTTGATCTATTAATTTTTATCAACAACAAAAAAATAAATCATTTTTTTTTGGTTAAGTACAAAGAGTGACTTGTTTGATTGATCTGATACGGTGTTATTATTAGATTAGAAATGGTTAACTAGTTTTTTAAATAGATAAAATTTGAGAAATATTTTTTTATCTCTTCTAACGAAATAATTGTGTTCTTCATTATTGATGATATAATACGTGAATTTTATCATTGACTTATTTAAGTGGTCTATTTTTTTCACCCTTACAACAAATAAACCTTAATCACTTATTTTATTTTTAGCAAAAATGTTTTATTATGCTAGTGTAGTACAGCTCTTAATTATTCCAACTGCCAATTAAACGAATAAATTATTTTTGCTGCTATAATTTTATTAGCGCTATAATTTTATTAGCGCTATTTATTTAGTCAGCTAATGTTTTAAGCAAACATCGTTTTTAAGCTGTTTAAAAATAGTTTATTAAGTGAATGTAAATATTAGGATAGCTACATTGATAATTATTGTAACTTTACCCTCAACTATTAATTTTGAGGGAGTTCTATTTTTATTATTATTATTTACCGATTTCGATTTTTCTGTTAGTTTAAATTACGAAACGGTACTCTAGCGCAAATGAAGGGTTTGCGAAATACATGTAGAATCAGTTTTAAGTGGTTTTATAAATTTCTGATTATCTGAGATATTTCTCACTAACTATCGTACCGTACTCAATGATAAAAATTGCTAATATCGCGTTACAGGTATGGTATTTTTAAAATAAAATAGAACCTGGAATGTTTCAATATCACTTAAAATTGCGCATTCTAACGACGTCAATCTTTCGAAATTTATATATTTTTTAAAAAAATGTGTGATATTAATACAGTATAAAAAAAGTTGAATTAAATATTTTTCGCAGATTTTAAATTTTTATTAACTTTCTATTTTTAAAAAGTAAATTTATTTGAACAGTTGGCGTAGTTAGGACGATGATTTTGAACACCGGTGGTCGAACTTAAATATCATTTCTATATTTGACATCGACCGTGTTTGCGCATTTATTAATTACAAATTAGGATCAAAACGTATAATGAGCTCGGCATTATTAGTACATGTATTGCTAAACAATAATTATAATCGTAGCAGCAGAAATTATGTTCAAATTTTCCATAGGTCTATTAACCAGAAGTATTGTTGACACATGAAAGAGCATTAGTTATTTGTCACGACAAAATCTAATGAACTCCGCCTCACTTGCGATCGAGCTTTACCCTCGGCTAGACTCATCCGCATTTTCCCGTAAACTGCAGCAGTTATTTTGTTTCTAAATACATTGTAGGGGGAGGGAAGGAACGGGGAAATGACCTGACTATTGTTGTGTGCGTTGTCGGAATTTGATTTTCATCGTATTTAATGACATTAGCACGCTACCGCATTGCATGTACACGCGGGGACCGTGAGGTACTGTACTTACTTAGTCGTCCATTATTTGAGGATGCTTTTTGACGTCCGAATTGCTACACACACTTTCTTCCATTGTACACGCTCAGCCCAACAATACATTCTTCACAACATTGAGCCATACCAAACAGCTGGGTTTTTTTATTCAATTTTTGTTTCAAACACACAATGCACTTTTGTACGCTTTATGGAAAGTACAAGTACAGTACTAAAAAATCAGCAAGGTAAATTCTGGATGACAAAATTATGTTCGATGGGTTTAGAGCACAGATACAGTAGAGAAGAAGGGGGGATTAGGTAGAAATCGTGTTAAGAAAGGGTAGGGAAGACTACTATGAGTTTACTTTTGTCTTTTTTCACGTTAAACAAATTTTGTACATGCAACTTAAGATTAAAATAATTATTGTATTGTGCGGACTGTACAGTAGGTACCTTCTACAAGGCGCACTTTTTTACTTAAGAATATTAGCTTTCACAGTTTTTAAGTGCATGTTTGAGTCTGAAGTATTTTATCTGCACATGTACTGTATACTATTTTCTTCTAAAATTTGCTTTGTGACTGTAGAGCATGTGTTATCGTTCGTAGATTATAGTCAGTAAAATACAGTACCGGAATTAATTTTTTTAAGGTTTAAGCTTATAAATTATTGCGGGGGTAGTTTTTTGTTTCTTTAGAATTCGCTACTGTTTTGAATTATTTTTCCTTTATGATCCAATCATTTAATGGTTTGTAATAATATTTTTCAAAAGGATGCGTATTGCGGCACACGAGTATTACGTAATACTACGTGTTTCAATACATTATTTTTGCTCTAAAAAAATTATTTATAGGCTAGGGTATACTAAGCAATTAATAAATATATTCATTTTATTTTTTAAAAGTGACGTACGTGTATGTTATTACATGTATTTGCATTGAAAATTAGTGAAGGTTCTGTTGTTGAAATTACTGTTTAGTATGACGTTATTTTAACAAATGTTTAATTTTCTATAAATAAACCCATCATTTCCGCATTGTTATGCGTTGTATTTACGATTATTGTTGTTGATTTTATGCAGATTATGATACTTTTTGAAACATGTACAATTTGCCATATTTATGTAGCGACAAATTTATTAAATTAAATTCCAAGCAGTTCATGTTTGTATTTTTAATTTAAAATTTTTTGTTTTGTTTTGTTTATCAAAATGCGTTGTTTCAATAATTTTATTCAATTAAAACAAAGTACTGTACTGTAGAAATTCCATTAATTATCGTTAAGTACAGTAATTATTTATTCTGAGGGTGATTTGAATAAACAAAAATTCGGATATTAGTCATGATCTATTGACATTAAATTAACACAGGGAGCAACAGGAAAATAGAATATTTTTTAATTAAGGTATAAATGATTTGTAATATTACAATACCAGCAATCATATTGTAAAACCGTTGTAACAAAATGTTTGTACCGTATTTCTTGAACCAGTGATTTGGATGCATGGAGTTCTACTGAATTAATTTTTTTAAAACTTAAAACTATCAATTATTACCAAATACAGTGTACTGTACTTGAGGAAAGAACTGTTTTTTTTTTACTCATGGAAATGAATGTGGAAATTCAGGATATAATCTTGAATTTTTCTAAATGTGGTAGTAGTATAGTGGTATAGTATTCAAAGGCTTATTTTCTGAGGACTATTGTTATGAAGCAAGTCAACCAATAACTTTTAAGAAATCATCATCTAAAAACAACATTAAATTAACACAGGGAGCAACAGGAAAATAGAATATTTTTTAATTAAGGTATAAATGATTTGTAATATTACAATACCAGCAATCATATTGTAAAACCGTTGTAACAAAATGTTTGTACCGTATTTCTTGAACCAGTGATTTGGATGCATGGAGTTCTACTGAATTAATTTTTTTAAAACTTAAAACTATCAATTATTACCAAATACAGTGTACTGTACTTGAGGAAAGAACTGTTTTTTTTTTACTCATGGAAATGAATGTGGAAATTCAGGATATAATCTTGAATTTTTCTAAATGTGGTAGTAGTATAGTGGTATAGTATTCAAAGGCTTATTTTCTGAGGACTATTGTTATGAAGCAAGTCAACCAATAACTTTTAAGAAATCATCATCTAAAAACAATTGTCTTTGTCATTATTTTTTTTTTTAGTAAATGTAAGAGGTTAATAAATTACTGTTGATCTGCATAATTATATTAAAAGGGAATATTAAATTAAACTGGATTGACGTACCGTAATAAATCACATTATGCCCTCTTCCTGATTTACATCGACGATTAAATCTTGGATTATGATGGGAGCTTTTAAGACTTTTTGTAAATTAAATATTAAAGAGTTGATTAAAAAATTGCAGTGGTTTAAAAAAACACGATCTATTTATGCGGATTATTTTTTTTTTGTTGATGTTTGAATGAGATCAAATTATTATATTTTTTTTGCCTCGTAATTTTCCAAGGTATTCCGATAATAATTTTAAGTTGTAATTTTATTCACTGCCGGTTGAAACGCTGATTACGTGCTAAATTTAGTTTAGCATTTATTGTGAGCATCCGCATTATCATACTGTGTAAACTTTGAATAATAATGTGTACCGGTTAAGCATCGTCGTAAATAATTCGAAATCAAGGGCTCTACCGGTCTGGAGAAAACTATTTCCAGCTTACACCATTTAACTATCTTATGAAACATTTTTATTACGGTCTGCTTAATTTCACGCATAAAATAAGGACTGCAGTAAATTTGTGTCATATATTTCTAATGAAGATTCATGTTATCGTTTACAGAGACACCTGAATCTATTAAAGTAGCACCTGATGTGAGAAAGAAAACCTGACAATGTCAATTTATAAATAATTGATTTCGAGATTTCACACGTCTCAAATTTCGATCGAATAATTATTTTTTTTTGTGGGAAGTTTTTTTTTTATTTATTCTTACGCATCATGTATTATGAAAATGTGCATAAAATATTATGAAGTGTCATATTTTCTCATAATTTGGTTAAGGTAAAGGTTGGGGTGAGGTTGACATTTTATTATTTTTCTCGCAAAAATTTTAATACTTTGTCAGCCACGGTCACAAGATTTGAGTTTCTAACCTTGAATTATTTATTGAATAAAACATTTCTCTGTTGGATTATATTTTCAAAGTTTCTATTGATTTTTTTTTAGCCGAGAAAAGCGTACACGATCAAGAAATCTTTAGTGCAGTATAATAATGTCTAGTCGGTATGTGGTTGAGAAGATACAACAACGGTCTCATTGAGCAAAATCGTAAGCGCAAAAATCTTATCAACCACGTTTCCTATCAACTTCCTGTCTGTCTTAACGTTGGTTTAGTTCCATAGCCCCAGAACTTCAGCCTGAAACTGAAGACTTGTTTACGTGTAATGTTGGTAAGATAAAATAAAAGCAGGTGAAATAATTGACGTCATAAAAATATGAAATGGGTGACTTCATTGATTTAATATCTCGATGACGTCATTTTGCTGCTACTGCCGTAAAGTTGAACGGCGGTGGCGTACTACATGTAATATTATTGCGAAATGGTGGACACCGAGAAATGAGGGGAAATATATATTATGTAATATCTATTTATTTTGTACGGAACGGTAATATTTTAATCATTTGGCGCAGATTTTTTTTTTTAACAAAAGCTTTTTAATGTTTAGTCTTTTGAAACGGAAAGCGGTTATGGAGCACGTAAAATGACGAGAAATGGGTCAATTTTTTGTTTATCATCCGGTTTACTCCCTTAATATTCTCTTTTTCCTTAACTAAAACTCACGACATCAACCGTTTTTATCATTTAAATAAGAAAGATTTATTTGTTCGTTTTCTTAGAGAAAGCATCTACGCAAATATAAGAGAATTAAAAGTAGACGTACAATACGTTTTTCAATAAAAAAAAAACAAGATTTTTAACGGTATCTAATTTTTAATTGTGCGAAAAAAACGCCATTAAGATGTTGCTTTAGTTTAAAAAAAAGTTTTTGAATTAAATGTGAGGGATTAATTTCAGAGATTGTTTAACGGGTAAAACGTGTGGTTTTGTTTCGAGGAAGTAATTTGCTCGTTGAACGTCTAATCAGAACGAATGAGGTTCGTTTGGTAAGTTCAACCGCGTTAACGAAATTTCATCTCACTTCTTTCTCGCCGAGTGCGAGAAAGAAAAAAAATAATAAATTCAAGCAAATGGTTTCCAACGAATCAGATAATTATGTAAATGATAAGGACTGGTTTTTTTCCCCCCTCCCTCTAAATTAAAAGGTTCTTTTTATTTTGAGTTTGATAAAGTAACTTTTATTTTTAAAGTTAATGGCTTGTAAAAGCAACTTTTAAAAATGTATTTGAATTTTTTTTTTTCTCTCTCTTTCCTTTATTTACTTAAAAAGTGTTTGGTGTGCCAAGAGTGACACCAGCAGTAACGCTCGTTTATTACTACTGGTTTGAGCGGGGTTAAATATTTTGTTTGGGGAATGAAACTTGTAAACTATCCGGTTATTTATCTTTTCCCTATTAAATCGCGAGTAGGAGAGAGAGGGAACGAGAAGCAGAATTTGAAAGATGCTACGATAGTTGGGCGTTCCACATGTGCGCTAGCTGAACTCGTCTGATGACCCAGAATCAAAAATATGGTATACATATTTAACAATAGTTTTTTGTTTTATTTGCTCCTAAACTACGTTGTTTTTTTTTTTCTGGTTTTATTTACCGGTACATATTTTTTATTAACAGTTTCTTTATTTAAATTTTGGCACGAAAACTTGATTTTGAAAGGAATAAATTTTAGTAAAAGTGGCGTTTCTAGAATTTTAACGAAAATTATAACCGACAATCACAATTATTGCTCAGGTTCTATGAAATGTGTCGACTAATTTGTAAGCTTTTTGACTTTTCAAATCTAATGAATATTCGAGGTTAGAAATGTCGTCGGATCGTTGTGGCACTGGCATCGAATGACCGACCCTCAAAGTCGATCAAGGTCTCTTGATCGAGCTGACGCGCTCGCTATACAGTACAGTAGTTCTATTCCAGTGTTTTCTTGCTACGAAATCAATCCGTAATTGAACTTGGATGGTCGTCGTACTGTAATGTCGGGGTTGAAATAAGTTTTTTACTAAAAGGTTAAAAGGATGAAAATATTGAAAATTACGATCTAGCATGCAAGCGGCGTGTGCGACAGACGTGTAGGAGGTGAACTAAAAAATGCATTGCAAAATAATAATTTTGGATCGATGTTTTATTTACAATCGTTTATAGATAATTATTTTCGAGGATTTTTTGTTTATCGATAAGTTAAATTATATTTTTCTTTTTTTAAATGTCATTAACGGTTGTTGTTGTTTACGTGGCATTGATTCGATTTTTGACGTCGGTTTTTTTTTTTTAAAAACATTTTTTTGTAGTCAATAGTAACTATCTAAGCTAACTATATTTCAACGCTTGATTAAAGCTTAAAAATTAATCTATAAATAATGCGAACTGTAGGCTTCTGTGGATGTTCTTGAGCTTAATATCTTTTTTTTTTGTTGCTCAATTTATAATTCATTCCATAATTAACATTTGGAAAGTGTTTGCAAAATAGATTGGAATTGACAGAACAATTAAAAATGCGTTAAAAGTGAAATTAGCGTTTAGCTTATTAAAATATTGGCGTCACTTTTGTCATTGTCACGACCTTTATCGATGATTGAAGTTGCATACAAGGATGCTTATTGCAGAACGACGTACGCGCTTATAATATTTTGCAGATCTATTTTCAACCTCTATTACGTGCACAGCGACGTCTTTTTTGCGCCCGATGTCTCGCAATTTTTTTAATTTCATAAAAATTTATATTTTTGACTTTTACAAATTCTTTATTTGTTATTACGAGCTCGTACGAACTTTTAAAATGTTGCAATAGCATTTAATCTTCCGGAAAATATTGCCGTTATAATAATATAATTGAGCGATTAGTTTAATATAATTAATTTACCGGCAATAATTTTTTAACAGAAGTATTTTTTTCTCCAGCTCTGAATTTGTTTTTCTATTTGGAGTGGGAACGGTAAATCAGCTGACGGGTTTCATTGTTCAATGGAAAGCAAATTATTAGTTAGCATTTTAGAATGTAACTCTCACCCCATATTCAACTCGTAGAGAAATTAGTTCCAATCTCCTCTCTCCCGGAAAAACAATAATTCTTTTATTCCCGAGCATTATTATTTATTTTTTTTTTCGCATTAAGTCATCGGTTTACTGTTGCTGTCATTGACTCGATAAGGCTTGTTTTTTTGCGATTTAATGGTATCGAAACTTAAAGCTGCTACAATGCAATTTTACTCGTGTTTGGTGAAGCAGAACTAATAAAGGCGACTTTCTCATTGTTCGATTTTTTAGACTGTACGATACCTTGAAAAGATGAATAGAAACAAATACGGAAGTTGGTTCGTGGTAGCACTAGTTTATTCTGCTGAAAATTATTACTTTCTCTGTTCTAGATAAAATTTACTTTTGACTAAATTTAGTATTAATAACAATAAAGAGGATGGTTAAGCGTTTTGAATGGATGTGTTCATAATTTTGAATGAATAATTTTTGATAAATTACTGTTTTTTGTGATAATACAGATGAAAAGCTACCGCAGCCATAAATATTGGTTTTTAATTTTCATCTTCAGTAACCTTTGTCTGCGGTTTATCCAAGTTGTGTGAAATAGGCGGGCTTTTTTTTTTTTTTTTTTTCTTTGAATTGTTCCTTTACTTTTACCTATGCTTTTACCTAACTTTCAAATATTCATTTTTTTCTATTTTAGAGCTGAAGTTCGTGAGAGCAAACGTTTTTGTTCGTGTATTGAACTATACTGTACTCTATGTACACTAAAATCTTTCATAAGGAAATAAACTCTGTTTGAAAGCCTATTTAGTTTTTAAATTGAGTTCTTTATTCGTTTTATATTGATGAATTCTATAAATGGCCTATATAAAATGAATGCAAATACAGTACTGTAATTGTTTAAAAATATTACAGTTAGCCGCGTTTATTTTAATCAGATTTTTTGTGTAAAAATGAAATTGTATTTATTTTTTTAAATGTTTTTAAATGATTTTATTTAGAAAGAGGATTCCTCCATTTTGGCTCAGTTTTTCTATGCAGACGAAGAATTAAACTTGGTAGCGACGGAGTTGGATAGTTTTGACGGGCGTAAAGATCCAGAGCGATGCACGGCCTTAGTAAATCAATTGAGACAGTCGCAAGACAAGGTAAACAACTCCAATAATAAATAATACTTTATCGAGATTTCGAAACGGTTTTTTGAACTTGTCGATGCGAATTTTCATATTACTACGAGAAAAATTGCGAAATGTTTCAAAACGATGCACCCCAACTTAGTTTTTGATTATTATTTATTTTAATTTTTAAGGTGCTAAATATATGCAATCAGATCATGGATGAAATAATACCTGACGAACGGGCAAACCGCGATTTTAGAGTCAAGTTTCCAGACGATGTTTTGCAAGAAAATTTAGCTGGTCAACTCTGGTTTGGAGCAGAAGTAAGAAATTGAAATTCAAACATTTTAAAAAATTTACATTTTTTTTTTTGATTATTAACTAGTGCCTGGCGGCTGGGTCTAGCATTTTAAATAGAGAAATTGAAAGTACCAGCATGAGGCCTCTTGCCAAAAATTTGACGAAAACTTTAGATAGTGTGCGAGCCTTGTTAAGAGATCAGTGCCTTCGAAATCCACGATGTTTTTCTGAAAAAGTATGTAAAAATTGCGTCACAGCGTTATACAGTCAAACCTGAATAAGCGTTATCTCAGGGGCCTATTTAAATTTTTCCTCGTAAAGAGATTTTTTAAGAAGGATCCTCCTTTTGCCAAGATTTTTGGGGGAAATCATAAAATTAAAAAAAGGAATTATTAATGCACATACTTTTTATTAATGCAATGAAAACGTATGGTTTATTTATCTTGAGTGAAGAGGTTTCCCGCTTATTCTTGTTCTACTATAATACAAATTATGAATTGTCGAAATTTATTTCATTTTATAAAGTAGTTTTAAATGATGCTTCTAAATAAGATCTTTTTGAATCTATAATTCATAATTTGCAATTGCATGTAATTAATCTTTTATGTTCTGTATTTAACTTTTGAAAACATTTGCAGCTTAAAGAAAACCTCCGTGTCTTTGATAGTTTATTCGCCGAGTTTGAATTAAGGTAATTAATAATTTTAAATTTTATTGTTGAACTTATTTGTTATAATTTCTGAAATTTTTCCTGTTCAAAGTTTTATAAAATTATAGCATTTATTTTTAATGAAATGTTTGCAGTTACGTAAGCGCAATGGTGCCTGTGAAGACGATAAAAGAATACGATATGCAGCAAGATTTGATCGTTCTGTTTTCGGAAACCTTGCAGCACGCCTTGAGCCTGAATTTGCTCAGTCAAGAGTCTGTAGACGATTACGATCCAGCGCTGATGTTTACCATTCCGCGTATTGCTATTATTTGGTATTTTATTTTAGAAATAATATTACACTATTGGTTTTTAAGTTTTAAATCAATTTTTAATTCATGCTTTTGTATTTGTAGCGGTTTGCTCATTTTTCCTAATGGTCCTTTATCAGTTGATAGTGATCCCGAAGAGCTGTCAGAAATGTTCAGGCCTTTCCATAAATTGCTTAAAAAAATTAGGTATAATATATAGTTTTAATAAAATATTTTTTTTTTAAATTTTTGCAATTACATAACAACGTTTATGTTAATTTTTATTATTTTAGAAATCTTTTATGGACTCTCAACCCTAGTGAATTATTAGCTCTGGAACGATGTCTATGTAGTGTTGACGATTCCACGATGAATTGGGATGAAATTAATAAAAACAGCATCCACGGAAATCCTCTTGCCGATGTTTATGACTATTTTCAAAAATTTTATCAAGATTATCCCATTTGTAAGGAATTTATAACTGACTTTGTACCGTGCAACATCATTAAAGAGGACGACACATCATATCTAGCTTCGCATTCTACACAGGATACGGAATTAAGTTCGAACAAAATTGAGTCGTCATCGGATTTGGAACAGGATTACACGTACAAACCCAGCGCGGCTACGAAGATTTTTTATTGCGCGCCTAATCAAGAACGGCAATGGACGATCGGTGAGAGTGAAAGTGACGAAAGCGATGACGAAGAATCATCTTCGGAAGCAGAAAATAGATCGCATAGCGAAAAGTGTAAAAATTGTGAATATTACAGTCCTCAGAAATCGAATATTGTTGAAACCGCTAGTCCTAAAAATTCAGTCAAAGGTAGTCCATCACATGGTCCTACTCCTGCAAAGCGGGCAAAAGAAATACCCTTGTCAAGACGGGTTTTGCAACCGGATAAAAGTGCAAATTTAACGAGCTGTTCTCCTTCAAACTGGGATTCAAATAGGTACTGGTACTCAAAAATATTAATTTTTACATGTTTAAATAATCTATCTCTGTCAAATTTCTTCTTAGCATGTTATCTAGACTTAACGTCTGTAATTTTTTAAAATTATTATTCATTTGACATAATAATTATGCACATCGATCGATCATAGTGCTCTTACCATAATTTAGAATTTACTGTTTTACGAACGATATTGTTTTATTTATATACAACATGTATTAAGTTTAATTTCATTATTCTTTTAAAGTTTTTATAGCACAGACACTAGTTCATATAATTCGGAATGCCAGGATGACGAAGAAATCGCTTTGGCTCTTCAGGCTGCTGAAATTGCCAATAGAGATGGGATTAGAGCTAGATTCAAAGATAGTCATGATCTTATACATCGGTTATTTGTTTGCATATCGGGTAAGAAAATAATTCTTGTGATTATTTTATATTTTTCTGTACCGATATAAGTTTTTCTAACTTTTGATAATGTTGTAAATTGTAGGTGTTGCTGATCAATTACAAACCAGCAACGCTGCTGATCTTAGAAACATTCTTAAGTGCGTTTTTGAAATGAGTTGCTCACATCCTCCAACGGAGACGTCGGACGCTCACACATCTCGACATAATTTTCCCGAATTAGCAGAGGAAAGAGTTAGTATTGAAAGCGCGGAAGAGGCCAATGAAAGAGATGCACAAAATACGTGTGAAGGTATCGGTAAATAAGTTAAAATTTTTTAAAATAAATTATTGAATTATCGACCTGCAGCAAGATGTTTATATATTAATTTATACGTTAAATTAATTTATTAATTTACGCAGAAGCTCCAGAATGGATTCCAGACGAATTGGCTCCACATTGTATGTCGTGTATGAGCATTTTTAACTTAGTCCGAAGAAGACATCACTGTAGAAATTGCGGAAAGGTATGCTTTTATACTTTAAAAAACTTGCTACTAAGTTTTGTTTTAAATGACTTTCATATATCTTTTTTTAAGGTTTTTTGTGGGCGGTGCAGTTCTAATTCAGTAGCTCTTCCTCGTTTTGGTTTAAATAAACCAGTTCGTGTGTGCAACCGTTGCTTTATGTTTCAAGTGACTCCATTTGTGATACCAACTCAACAGCAGCAAGAACAGCCTCAACCCATCGAGACGCACGATTAATTCCACTTACTGTTAATATAGAGAATTTGAACTGTTTTACAATCAAAGATTTTCACCAAACGGTTCTTCTATCTACTCCGTTTTATAGAAACGAATTTTTTGTGTGAAAAATGTACAAAATTCGTCAAATGGCAGCTTCTACGATTGTACATTATAAGCATGCCTTTCAATTCATTTGCAGAACTGTGTATAGAAATATTCCGCCATCTTATCAGTAAATAGCGGGAAACGACCTTCTTGGTGATGTGCATTCATGTGATAAACTAACTAAAGATGCACCGAAAAAACGCACGAAATACGCGCTCACTTGTAATTTTATGGGTAGTTTTTGGTATGGTACTTTTTATTTCTTTTTTCTGACTGGCTTGTATTGATCTTCAGTACAATTTGTGTCGAATGAATAGCATATTCTTACTGATTTTTGGTTTTAACAGCTACTGCCATACTTTTATAATGGCTTTATATACTGTTTTATTCAAAGTTTATATGCAAATCATTTGTTTACTGTACAAAAATCTAAATCGCGAATAGAATAATTGACCACATCGCAGTTGAAACTGGATGAATCAAATACGGACTCCTTTATTTTTTAAATTCACTTTTAAAGTTTTACCCAATTTATAATTTTGCTTAAATTAAATTACTTATTTACAATAATTATTAAAAATTCATCAATTAATTTTGAATATTTAATTTTAATGTATTTTGTTTGATAAACACTCAGTTTTTAATTCAATACAATACAGTATAAAATCCCGAATGATTTTATTATTTTTACCGGTGAGATTGTGTAAGTTAGTTGTAATATTGTAAAATAATTAAATGCGCGAATAAATAATTGCACTTTTTCATTTTCATAGATTTTTTTAAACGAATATTAACTTTATTTAAAAGAAAATTGTACAGTAATGTAGTTTGTATTTAACAGCCTAAAATTCAAAGGTACGTATTGTATTTCGCACCCGATACCTACAATATAAATAATACACGGTGTTCAGAAAAAAAAAACATAGCCAACTGAACTGGTATTAAATCCATTTAATAATATAAATGTTTTAATGGCAAATGAAAAATTTTTACTATACAGTAAAATTTGGTCTTTCTTAAAATTGTTTTATTCTATGTTTAAAATATTCTAAGTCGGCCTCAACATGTCAAGCAGCTTGATCGAAATTGTCTGCTGAGACCTGCATATATTTCACTTCCATGACATTGTTTCGCTCTTTTGTTGTGTAAACATTTTCTTGTATCACATTCTCTAATTTAAGTTTGGGATATTGAAATAGTTTCATGAGGCGAATTGAGTCCAAATGAATTCGATCAAGCTTGAATCAATCAAGGAGGAAGGACTGGAATCAATGCAGCGCATGATGCGTAGTGCTTGGTTTTGCCGGCCATAGTCTCATAGAATATAATTTTTAATTACAGAATAGAACAATTAAATGTTGGAAATCCATTAAACTACTATTTTTCCATGTGTCATTAAAAGTTTTAGATTATAAAAGGATAAAATACAAGGATTTTAAAAAAACTGAATTGGGTATGGTTTTTTTCCGGACACCGTGTACAATGCAACTGGTAGTGCCCAACATTTATGAACAGTCCGAAAGCGACGCATGCGTGAATCAACGATAACCGTTTGAACCTGTCATTTTCGTCTCGGAGTCGATTTTCGGAATTGGCAAGTGTTGACTGAAGTTTTTTTTAATTCTAATTGATTTTAATTTTCTCATCTAAGAAAAGTAAGTTATATAATATTACCATTATAAGTGCATGTCGCGTTTTTATTTTGATCTGGTTTTCGCTTGAGCAAATGGTGCTAAAGTTGTGTGTGGTGAGCCTTTTCTCCTTGGGTAGATAACGCTAATCGGGTAAAAGAAGGTCATTGTCTTTAGACTATTTCGCGCTCAATATGTTTACTAATGTCATATTTTGATGATTTGTTAATGATTAACGTTTGCCGATTATTAATTCATAGGCAATAGTTAATAGAATTTAATATACTATAGTAACTACAGTATGATTATATTACTGCGGAGTGTTTTCGGAAGTCACGTGGTCTTTTGTAATTTTGAATTTTCAGTAAAATGACCAAACAATAATATTTTTTCTGAATGAAAAAACACGTGTCACTTTACTATTAATACTGTTAATTATTTTTTAAAGAAAAAAAAATTTTTTTTTTTAGATCAAAGTTTAACAGACTGACTTTTAAATTAGATTGTTCTGCGTAGAAGTTTTGAATTTCACGCTCAGACGAAGTTAACAATAATAATAATTTATAAACACACTCGATAATATTTATTTATTTACGTTAAATTTACATTTTTAATGGTTAAATACGAACCAATTCAAATTCATGAAATCGTCGGTATAATCGCTTTGGAAGGAAACGTACAGGTCATGTTTTCCCGTTGGTGGTGGGCTGACCGAACTGACTTCGTTCGACCAACTTTGCCAACCGTTGGAATAACCGATACCTAACAAAGCGAAATATGGGTTTGTAAGGGAATCTAAATGAAACGAGATGGTTCCGGTTTCTCCTGGGGTCACTCCCGAAGCGTATCTCACGCTAAGACCGGCGGCGCCTTCGCTACCAAAATCGACACCTTTATATACTAGATAGTCGCCATTGCCAATTTTGGTGACATCGCTTCCCGCTCCGGTATCGCTGCAAGCTTCGGTGCTGGTTCCTTGTTGATCGTCCCAGCTTTCGGCTTCGATGTTGCTGTAGGCGTCCCGATTTCCTCCTGACGAGTGGGTAGTGGTGGTTGTGGAAGGAGCTTGAGTAGTTGGTCCTTTGGTGGTGGTGACGTTGGAAGTGCCTGAATCGTAAACTCGAATGTAATCGATGTAATATTGTTTCGGGAAAATAACGTCGGGTGTTGGATTGCCATCGAATTGACCACCAACGGCGAAATTAGCGAGAATATAGAACGGATGATCAAAAACCCATGGATTTCCGTTGACATCGGCGGGAGTGCGTGTTTCGAAAACATTACCATCAACTGACCAAATGATCGAATCGGGTTGCCAGTCAACTGCGAAGACGTGGAAATCGTCGGCGAAAGTTCCGCTTGGAAGAGTGTAGGAAGCGGTTGGACCAGCGGCTCCTGAATAATTAGGTCCGTGAATGGTTCCCATGACGGTATTTGGGTTACTTCCTTTCAATTCCATAATATCTATCTCGCCGCTGTCGGGCCATCCCAGACTATCGTAATTGTCTCCGAGCATCCAAAATGCGGGCCAAAGACCAGTTCCGGCTGGAGTCTTCAATCTAGCTTCAAAGCGTCCGTATTGGTGAGTAAATTTACAGTTTGAGAATATTCTAGCTGATGTATATTGACAGGCACCATAATAACAAGAGTAAGCGGAAGCTCCTGTGGTTGTAGCCGTGATGACTAAATTTCCAGCTCCGTCGGTGGCGCTATTCGCAGCATCGCTGGTATAATATTCAAGTTCCGAGTTACCCCATCCCGGCAATCCGTGTCCGGTTCCATCTCCGATGTGATAGTTCCAATTGCTTGGGTTTGGTCGAGTTCCGCTAGCATCGTTAAATTCATCGGACCATATTATTACAGTATCTGCGATAGCTGAATGGAGGAAGAGAATTGAAAGAAGTAGAAATCGTAGAACTGCCATTTTTAGCGACCAAGCCGAAGAGAACTTGAAGGAAGAAATACGTTATTAGAAATCATTCAAAGCCTTTTATCTATATTTTGAAGTTTTGGGCGTTCATTTGCACTGATTTTTATTGCGTAATTGAATTGCCACTTATAGATTAAAATAAAGGTAAAAAATGTTAAGAAAAGATTTAGATATGTTATTTAAAGATATCATGTTTTTAAATCTTTTTTTGAGTGTTTGTTTCGCATGGTTTTATATCGTTACGTGAAGGTACGTGCTGATAGTGGGAATATTGAAGTTTGTGATCTGATAAGAAATTACACTTACCGGTAGTTAAGGCACTCGAAATAAATTTTATATTTAATATTATTATTTCTGGTGCAGTATACAAGTGTTATTTGATGGAAAATTTTAAGAAATATTTGATAAGTACAACAAGCCTTTTCTCCTTGAGTATAGTATGTTTCAAGTCCGGTAATTTCTTATCAGGTTTGCCAATTTTAGTGCAGCACTTCATAACGGATAATCTTAATTGATTAAAGTTTGAGAACTATTATAAACTGCAGTTCGAATCGTGTACCTGCATTTCTGTCGTCTGAAATTTGAAAACATGTTTTTCAAAACTGTCGTCTTCTTACTCGCAGCTGCGCACCTGGGTCACACCCAAACTTTGGTATGGTCGCAGGAGTTTGATGATCCTGCGGGAACTAGACCTGATCCCACATTTTGGAACTTTCACATTGGCGATGGAACCGGATCAGGGTTACCTGGTTGGGGAAATTCCGAATTAGAATACTACACCAGCGATGCCGCAAATAGCGCCACTGACGGAAACGGAAACATGGTCATCACGGCTACAACGACAGGCGCTTCAGCTTATAAATGTTATTATGGTGCCTGTCAATATACTTCAGCTAGAATATTCTCAAACTGTAAATTTACTCACCAATACGGACGCTTTGAAGCTAGATTGAAGACTCCAGCCGGAACTGGTCTTTGGCCCGCCTTTTGGATGCTCGGAGACAATTACGATAGTCTGGGATGGCCCGACGCGGGCGAGATAGATATTATGGAATTGAGAGGAAGTAATCCAAATACCGTCATGGGAACCATTCACGGACCTAATTATTCAGGAGCCGCAGGTCCAACCGCTTCATACACTCTTCCAAGCGGAACCTTTGCCGATGATTTTCACATTTTCTCGGTTGATTGGGAACCTAACACTATCACCTGGAAGGTTGACGGCAATGTTTTCGAAACACGCACTCCCGCCGATGTCAACGGAAATCCATGGGTTTTTGATCATCCATTTTACATTCTCGCTAATTTTGCTGTTGGTGGTCAATTCGATGGCAATCCAACACCCGATGTTGTTTTCCCGAAATCGTATTACATCGATTATATTCGAGTCTATGATTTGGCAACCGTTTGGGCTGATCAGAAAAAATAATTGTTTGTAACGATCGTTTTATTATAATTCAAATTACAATTTTTTTGAACCGTATTAGACCTGCTTGTTTATTTCAATTCTTTTAAATAAATTTATTCTTGATTTATAAATAAAGCATGTTGTCTCAAATCGTATTTTTAAATATTTTTTACTTTGCTGATGTTGTTTATTTTCTTAATTAACGCACTGCGTTTTCATTTTTTTTAAATAGGTTTTTTAAAGAGTTTTAACGTCTTTCACGATGAACAACTTTCGGAAAGGGTCACATTTTGGTCCGAACAGGTTCGAATTTTTTTTTTATTTGTTTTTGCTTGACAGTTTATTAGCAATAGAATAGGACTAACTTAAATTTTTAAATTTTTTTTCGCCTAATTTCTCATCAATCATCGTATTTAGAAATTCGCAGAGTTTAGAGTTCGCAGCGTCTTTGAAAGTAAAGAATATAAAGTTTGAAATTACGGATGTAAGCAGATAGTTTTTTTTTATATATATTTTAACTTTTCTTTATTTAAATTAAATAATTTATTTGTTTTAAAATATTTACACTAACAAAACTCGATTACTGAGAACTTGTGTAAGTTTATGAAGTACCTGTTAACCTGTGTATATGTAGTACCCGTCCTGTTAGTTTAACTTTTAACATTTTTTAGTTTGTTTTATTTGTTTTATTGTTTAATTTTAAAATAAGCTTAATATAATTTTTAGATTGAATTGAACGCGTTATTTTCAAAATGTGGAACAGTAAGGCGAAGTACTACTTTCATTGAACCAAATACGAACGCCAAAGCTGGGTACAAAAATTATTTTGAAGTGTATCTATCTACTTGATTGTTAATAATAAAAAAATGTGGTCAATTGATTTTATTAACTGTCTTTATTTAGAATGGTGTATTATGATAATGATGATGAAGCGCAGGCTGCTTTTGAGAAATACCACAAGAAGTCACCGAACTATTTTGATATTACCATGCAACTTTCAAGTGTAATTACTTGTTCTATTGAATGTTTAAATATACAGTATTTTAACGATTTTCTAAATTTTAGAATAATTCGAACAGCAATGGAAATAGAAATCGGTGAGTCTTCAGTTTTATGCTATTCACCTATTGCAATAATTTAAATATTTGCTTGTCTTATTAATAAGTATGTGGGTATTACTATTAATGTACTTCTGATTTTATTTTTATTTAGTGGGGCGCCTTTAATATTCCCCTCCAATCATTATGGAAATAAAAGTGGACAGTTTTCAGAAAATGCAAGATGATTATATTATTTTGAAATTTATTATAACGTTTATACTTCAATTCTTGTTAATGAGAAGTTTATATTTGAAATTTGATTTTTAATAGATTCGTAAGGCTAATGGAGGTAATAATAACCGTAATACAATGGCATGTTGTGTGTGTAGAGAAAATAACGGTAAAGGTTTATTCATTTTAAATGTTAAACTACGGAATATAATTTTTTTAATATTTTATTTTTTTTTAGCTCATTTTCAGTGCAATGAATGTAAAGCAAAATATTGTTCTGCTGAATGTAAAAATTCACACATCTCGATGGCTCATGTCGAACGACTTGACGAAAGCAATAGGTTTGTAAATTTAACATTAATAAATAAATATTGTGCTGATTAATTTTTTTTATTGCAGAGGTCTGAATGGTTAATTTTTCAACGGAGAACCAGCAATTACATTTTATGATTTATTTTTAGATTTTCAGAATAACAATTCACAGGTTGATACTCGGGATAGAAGAGGCCGTGAGAATTTCAAATTTGAACGAGATAGAAAGAGAAGCCAGTCTCTAAATCCCAGAAAAGCTAGAGTTTATGTGGAGCAGTCAAGTTTTGAAGTTAGTTTTATTAGGTAACTTTTTTATTGCTGGAATAATTTTTTAAGGAATTTTGTTTTATGTATGTCATAGGACATATTAATACCCGCGAATGATCGCCAAAACTTTAGTGCTAAAAATGTTTGTCAGGTATTGTATTAAATAAACTGGCTACAGTATTTTAATATTGGCGCCACATTATTTTAATGTTTTTTATAGATTCCAGTAAAGTTTCAAACTCCAATAAAACCTGCTGCACCCTCATTTACTGAAAAATTAACACTTACCAATGATTATGTTGAGGTAACGTTCCCCATATCTTTCTAAATTGAATAAATTATGTTGATGTATTCTATTTTGTAAAAGGTGGCTGTGGTGTATATTGAAAGTCCACATAGCTTTTATATTCGATCACCAGTGAAAGATAAAATTTCGGAGTATCTTCAACAGCACGGTAAAAATGAAGCCATGGTCAAAAATCCTCAAGTTGGTGAAAAAGTAATTGCAAAGTTTAGGGAAGATAATTTGTGGTATCGGGGAATGATACAAAAAGTAACCGGATGTTTATTTTAATTATTATTGTAATACTAACACTTAAAATGTTTTTTTAGATAAATTTTGATGGTAGCTGCGAAGTGAAATTTATAGATTATGGAAACGTTGGATCTGTTATTTCCTCCGAAATTCGAACTCTGCCTGATATATTAGACGTGAACGTTGCCCCAATACAAGTTTGTTAATTATATGAGATGTTTAAATTCTTTATTTGTTCAACTTGTTTATAATTTTTTTTATTAGGCTATCCATTGCTGCCTAGCTAATATTGTACCAAATAATTGTGATAGCTTGACGGCTTTCAATTTGGAGAATTGGAATAATAATACTCAACTGAAAGCTAAGAAAATTTTTCAGATAGAGGATTTGTATTTCGTATTGCTGTCTAGCAACGACAAAGGTAATTTTTTCCAAGCACGGTATTAAAGCAAAATATTAAGTTGTTAATTCATTTAAATTTTTGTAGATGTTGATAAAGTATTATTAAAATTTTCCGAAGGCGAAAACATGCGGTTCATCAATGAAAATATTTTGGATTTTTTGAAACGCAAGCAGCTTTCGGCAGTTTCTGGAATGATAACTGTAAACATATCCTCTGGCTGTTTTTGGTTTGCTAATAATTCTCCAGAATTAATAAACCAATTGTATAACTTAAACGACATTTATAACAATTGCCCTCTAAGTGTGAAAAAGTATGTTGAAAACTTTTTGTCAAAATGTTTTTGTAATTTGTTTTTAATTCTAGTAACTTTGAAGTTGGTTCTTTCGTTGTTGCGAGAAAATCTACTACAGGCAAGCAATGGCATCGAGCGTATGTTCTAGACGTTGTCAAAGATGGGTTTTTGGTTCAATATTTAGATTTTGGTGGGCGCGAAAAAGTTTCTGAGGTTAAGCCTTTACCTGAAGAATTATACTTTTATCCTACATTAGCTGTAATACTGCAATCTCCTGCGACTGATGTTGGGGACGATGATTTTGATGCCACTCAACTTGTTACTATTAAAGTAGCTGGAGGCGGCGACATATCAATTACCAGTGGCGAGAAAAAATCTATCATCCTTGTTACTCTAAATGATGATCCTTGTGAATATATTGCGGCATCGGTATGGGATAATATTGGAAGTTTTATGGCAAAAAAGAAGATACAAAAATCTTCAGAGCCTTGTTTGTTTGGAGGAAAAGTATTTTGTTCAGAGACTCCTTATACATTTGAAAATCGCAAATCTGAAGTTTCATCCTCGCGGCCTATCGCGGAAGCATTAAACAATTTAGCACTTGTTGAAGAATTTTCACCTAAAAAAGTTGAAATTGAAGCGTTAAAAAGTCTGCCTGAGGTTAAGGTGCCGTCTCTTAACGAGGTTGTGCCAATTACACCTATTTTTAACATCGCTGAAGGAGTTTTCGTAAATATAATGACCAAGGAAAACCACGAATATTCGGACCGTATAACAGAAATCCTTGAAAGTAAAAGAATTAACGCAACGAACAGGTTAACTAATTTGCCGGCGCCATCTCAAATTTTATGCGGCAAATCGACAGATTACAAAGCGTGGTACCGATGCTCAGTTATCAAGGTTGCGTCTCCCGATAATATTGAAGTGCAATACGTGGATTACGGAAACAAAGAAATTTTAAGTTTGGACAATTTAATTGAAGCGCCTCCAACTTTATTGAATTATCCACCATTAGCAATTCTGGTTACTTTGGTCGACATAGACGAGCGTTTGGAAAAGAGGGCTTGGGAAAAGCTCTTAAGTGAAAATGATTGGCAAATGCGCGTTACTAATTCACAATCGAATCCGATTCAAGTTGTGATGTCCAATTCTAAAAGCGTTCTATTAAAGAATTTAATCGAGCCGCAAATAGTTAAAAATGTTTCTTTTTCTACACCCAAGTCGCCAGAACGCCATGAAGTTCAGGCTACGTCAAGCCCCAAAGAAATTAGATCACCAAATGGTTCAACGGAACCTAATACTAAATTGGATTCTCCGAAAATGTTTCTCTATGATGAGGCAGAGATGGTGAAACTGCCATTAGAGAAAAAAATTCTCGAGGTGGTATTTGTAAGTGTTGAAGCTCCCTTAGGAATGTTCTGCTGGTTTGGTAACTCAGTGCGTAAGTAACTTTCTTGCTATAAATTAGTTCATGATTTTTAATTTTTATTTTGTAGGTATTTCAAAACAAGTGGACGAGCTTTCCACCAGGTTCAACAAAATGAACATCGAGAAAAGCCGTCCATGTGTGCCTGTGGTAGGCGAATTATGTTTTGCCAAATTTACTGGTAATTAAAGTTCACGAAATTACTGATATACAAATTAATTTGAAATGTATATTTAATAGATGGTGGGTGGTATAGAGCTGTTTGTGCCACGCCGGGTAGAATTTCTTGCAATGTTGTGTTTGTTGATTTTGGGAACACCCTTGAAGTTGAACGTTGCGATTTGAGAGCTATGCGCCAAGAATTCATGAGTTTGCCCATTCAAGGGATTCAATGCTCCATAGAAGGTAACACACCGAACCATCGAGTTTTTAAAATTGTTGGATTATAATACAATCTAAATTACTATAATACCGGCGTTTTTTCAATCTATTAAACTTGTAGGTGTTCCTTCGGGTAAGATATTTGGACCAGAAGATTGCACATTATTTAAAGATTTGGTGCCGTTAATGACAAAAGTTGAAATTGAAGTAGTAGATTTCGATTCACCGAACAATCATTATTCAATTAGGATTCCAAGGTATGTACTGTATTCGAATTGAAAACTTAGTAGTTAAATTTTATTGTTGTTTTTTTTTTTTTTTGTCAGCATTGAATCAGAGTTGCAAAAATTGGGTTTTATTGCATAGTTCTGCCTATTTTAGTAAGTTGACGGAAACTTAAATAAGGTTATTCTTAGCTTTTAAGTTTATGTTCCTATTGTCTTTTAAAATTCACCACTGGCCAAAGCGTTTTAAATTGGTAGCTTGAGTGGTGTACGTTTATTGAAAGAAAAATAAATTTTACAAGTTATAATGCGATTTATTTGCCATATTACTTTACAATAAACTGGGATTTAAAAATTATTAGAGGTTTTGATTTCATTTATTTGGAATGTCCCTACTTGTGAATGATTTTCCTACACGATCAATAATATAATACAATTTTTATGTACAATTTGTTTTACTAACATTGTTGAGGGCAATAAATTTTATCAAAATCTCTAAAAAAAAAGATAACGCTTTCTAATCATTGTTGATTTGAAGTGCAAGAAGCGGTAGCGGCGGCTACTAACGGTGAAGCCCTTGATTTCGCTAACTCGGTGGCTTTAATTGCGGTTTCTTTTAACTTGTATGTATGTATTAGGGTTATAGTCGATTGATCGCTTAATTTTTCAGGCAAAAACATCTTGTCTAATACATACTGAAAGCCTTTGGTGGCTTTGATCGCATTTTTTCGAAATCGATCCATACCAAACGCTTGAATTGCTCTGGCGAAACCATAAACTTCCGACATAATCCAGGCTTGCCGATGAACTTCTGTGCTTTGACTGCCGTTTATACTATTAAATTTATAGGTGCATTTTTCTTCGATGCTCTATTGAAATAAATGCAATACAGTACATGTATTTATCTAGAAATAATGAGATGCACCTATTAACGTATACTAACCATAACTTTACTATAACCAATGTTTCTGGTGTAGGTGACAATGGTCTTCTGAATAGGATCGACAATCGATTCTTCAACTATGCACACGCGTGGATTACTGATGAAACGTTTTCCCCACTCAGGTAATGGGTTGGTTTTCGTCAATAACCTCTTGGAATAAAGTTTATTGTCTCGAACTTCTCGCCAAACAACATCTTCCGACAAAACGTGCTTGCTATTTTTAGCGCGTCAGAAAAGTTGAGAATTATTTATATAGCACGTGTGATTTGTAAATAGCAGAAATAGAAACTACAGCCGTGATCTAACCTAAGAGGATTATGGGCTACAACTTTAGAAATTGACATTTACCTGAATGGATTAGGGTATCGATTCCAGAATGCTTGAGCAACTTGGTCCCATGTGAACTTAAAACTTTGTTGGCCTTCAAAGTACTTGGCCATTTCAAAGTAATTTCTTTTTTATAAATTAAGAAACCTGAGATGATCCTCCGCATTCAGCACAGCGTACTTGCCGTCAGCAGGCTGCAAAAGAAGACCGATTTCCTTTTGGGCACTCCCAAGGTTTCGCCAAACCGTGTGAAGTGACACAAGCGTCAGCTGGCGGGCGTTGAAAGAATCAACTTTGTACATGTACCTGGCTTTTCTACGCGCTTGCACTAATTTTGTTGACAAGAAATTAAGATGGAAGTAAAGTTGATTAATACCGCAGATGGGATAAAGAAGCTTTTAGAAGAATCTAAAAAGTATTTAATTTCTGAAAAGAACGATATAATTTTTACTGACCGACAGTTTCTTATAGCAAATTAGTAGTCATTCATTTCGCTGCTGATTGGGCGCCACAATGTGCTCAAATGCTTGCTGTTTTGCAGGAATTAAGTAAAGACATCGAACTTAAGTCTGTCGTATTTGTGCAGGTTTGTGTAATTTTTAAATTGAAGTCAATATTCAAAATATTAGCATTATTTACCAATTTTATCTCGTATATTCTATTTAAGGTTGAGGCTGAGTCGGTACCTGAAATTGCTCAACGATACGAAGTGTCTTCTGTTCCCACAATCGTTTTGTTAAAGGTGCAGTATGAATTTATTTGATGATGTTTTTTTCCTTTATTTATTTATTATTATATCGTTCTAATGTTATAGAATGAAGTGGCGGTAGAAACAATCCATGGAGCAAACGCACCAAAATTAACTAGCGAAGTAAAAAAGCACGCAGCTGACGATACAATTCCTTTCATATCAAGGCCTGCATCAACGGTCAAAGAAGTATGAAATTTTTAACTCGCTGTTATCAATGAAATTAAGAACAATCAGCATGAAATATTTAATGTTAATTTATACGTTAGGATTTAACTCTACGATTAACTAAACTGGTTAATCTTCATAAATGCATGGTATTTATGAAAGGAAACCCACAAAATCCAAAATGCGGTAATTTGATTTTATTGCTGCAATACTGTAATGTAGTCAAAAAGTTTTGTTTTTTATTCAATTAAGGTTTTAGCCGCCAGTTAGTTGATATTTTGCAAGGTTTGAATGCTGACTTTAAAAGTTTTGACATTTTGACGGATGAAGGTGTTCGTCAAGGTATAATATGCTATAAGATTAATTTGACATACCGGATATATAAATGGACATTAAATTCTGGATGAGGTTTTAAAATTATTGTAGTTCAAGTGTGTTTTTTTTAATTTGCAGGACTGAAGGAGTTTTCTAAATGGCCGACTTATCCTCAAGTATATGTTAATGGCGAACTATTAGGTGGGCTAGACATTATTAAAGAAATGCAAGAATCTGGTGACCTCGAAGGAGCTATTCCTCGTCAAATGTCTTTAGACGATAGGTTGTAATGCATTTTATTTTATTTTAAAAAAAAAATTTTAATGCTAGTTTTTAATGTGATTTTAGATTAAAAGCTTTAATTAATAAAGCAGAAATTACGATATTTATGAAAGGAAACCGAGATAATCCACGATGCGGATTTAGTAAACAATTAATAGCAATTTTAAATGAGACTGGGTAATAATTCTTTGAAATCATGTTGTATATTTTATTGGCATATTTAAACGTTTTTGAATAATTAGATTAACTTACGAAACTTTTGATATATTGGAAGACGAAGAGGTTCGTCAGGGTCTGAAAACTTTTTCCAATTGGCCGACATATCCGCAAATTTACAGTAAAGGAAATTTAGTGGGTGGTCTTGATATTATCAAGGTAAATGTTTATAATTTTTATTTTTACCTGTATGAATCAGATTGTGCTAAATTTTCTCGATAGGAACTACAAGAGTCAGGTGAACTTCTAGCTACTTTAAAACCTTAACTACATGGCGTGCATAACACCCAAGAAATGTTTCCAATCCTGCTGTGGTTATTTCTAATCCGTGATGATGAATTTAATTTTTAAACTACAATGTATTGGTAAATAAACTGTTACATCATATTTAACATTAAATTATATATTTATTTATTAATAGTTATATATAAAATATAATTAGAAACAATCTCATTTGAAATGTAAACAAATATACAAAATAACATTGACGGTTAAAAAGGTTGGGTTAGATTCGAGTCGAAATGGGTAAAGGTAATCAATGTTTTTTTAACTTTCAATAATAAGCAAACAAAATTAGTTTTCTTTAAAAAAAATTGTAAAACTTAGAAATCATTAACTTTGGTGAATATCACTATAATATTTTACGATTTCTTAATTATTGTTTGCGTTATTTGTTCCATCATTTTGTTCAGCTTCTTGTTGAGTTGTAGGTGTTGCTGTTGGGGTAAATGTTTTATGACACATCGGGCACGAATTTTGTACGTACAGCCATTTCCGAAGACACGCGGCGTGATAGTAGTGTTTGCAAGCGGTCACACGAGCAGTTTTCATCTCTGTATAGCAAATGGCGCAAACATCTCCGTACGCATCCAGATCGCTCTCACTGGCCATCGGCAAAGATTCGATTTTAATAGCCGCTTCTCTACGCAATAAAAAGCTCTTCCAACCGGATTGAAGTCTCTGCCACACGTTAAAATAGCAATGAATAATAAGAATGGAAGAATTAATCCAACTCCATTGGCCCATCATGGACTCTCGGAGACCGGCACCTACAACAAAAACAGCTACCAGGAACTCCATCACCCGAGTTCCCGATCTCGTATAGTATACGACGTCATCTAAAGACTCCCACGATTCTTTTCTTAACGCGTCGTACATGAAGAGAACGTAGATGGCTACCAATCCCAACACCTGAACGGAAGTCATAATACAGCTGGAGATAACGACCAACATCCAAAAATCAATTTGAAAAATGCGACAGAGCATCGATGTCATGTAAAGTGGGAAAACAAATAAGAAGCAACACAATGCGAGCGTTCTCGTATGTTTGATTATACTCTTGTTATGAGAAGCACTCAATGCTAATAAAAATGGTTCCGTAATTTCGAACATTGATTGAATGAGGGAAGATAAGACAATGAACAAAATGATGCTCATTACCGCAGCTCGGTGGGGCATTTTCAATTCCAACATTCCTGTTTGAAGTGATAATAAAATGAGAGTCAACCCTTCGGTCCAGCCGCTGTGAACTAGATTATCGCTTATAAACGCGTTGTAACCTTGGAGGAAAAATTTGGTGGTGGTCAAAAGGTAATAAGAGAGATAAGCGACCGCCACCGAGGTACTAAGAAGACTAATAGGGGAACCGCAAATCTCGCTCGTACATGTCAAAAGAATTAGATACCACTCGTCATACTCTTCAGATACTTCCGCGCGATATTTATAGTAATATGCGTGCGAAATTATCTGGACTACCCAAAATAAAAATAAATGAACCGGGACGAATAGGGTTTTCCATAATGCAAAGGATACACCTAACCATCCGTAATATTCGATGGCATTCAACAACCTATTCATTAGATTTTTTAACGAGAAAGCTACTGTCGGAACGTGTTTTATGATGTAATAAAGAACTTGGATAATCATAAAAGCGCTCACAAAATTGTGCACTATGTGGATCTCTGTTGTGGGGAAGTTGGATAATTTGGCAACTACCGGAAGCGTGTAAGCGGCTAATATCACTCGCTGTACCTGATGATTCAAGTCTAATAAGAAGCACACTATGGAAGCAATGGCCACGTGAATTATTAATGCGGCAATCTGTCTTCGGAGAAATTGCGGATCATTTGTGGTGTTTACGACTGCAGCAGCAGAGTATCTAGACATCCAACCAGTATCTTTTTGTTCCACCGACACATAGTGAGATGAGAAAAGATGAGCCACAACTAATAAACTTGCAGCTATGTAATGCATGTATAGCGTGACTAACTTTTCTAACGGTAGTAATAGCAGCAATAGCCCTTGAAGTGGAACTAAATTTGATTGAAAATAGAACAAGTTCATTATCTTCAAATTAACCAACTGCAAGTATTGTTTTAGCATAGTTTTAGTCTTAAAAATTCTATTTCTGTTATCAGTTAATAAAAAGTTCAATATATTGAACTTTATTTGAACTCTTTCAAGACAAGTTTATACAGTGTGGTGGGAGTTTTTATATGGATCCGAACGACAATATTTATTATCAATACAGTTGTGCTTTTGCAGTAATTTACCTAAGGTTGTCAACAGCACTCCTACAATATCTGTCCATTCCATTGATTCGGGTAAAGACTTTGATATACTGGTTGATGACGACCACCAATAATCTAGGATAAAAATCCCAGGTACCCTCAATATGACTGATGCAAAACCCTCAAACTGTTCTCCGGTAAGTGACGAAATCATGTTTCCTATATTATATTTATGTATTGTTTAAAAATTGACATTTTCATTAACATAATTAAGTACCTGACAACAGTAAATTAAATTACTTAATATCCTATTGAATTTCAAGTTATAGTTCATCGTATATCACTCCACATAACTATTGCAGGGCTATTGCAGTAATCGTTAAATTTCGGTTATACGTCAAAGGCGTCTTCATCGTTTACCGGCAAAGCGTTGACAGACAAACAGTTCACTTTTAAATGGTTTACGTGCCGAAGGATTTCTAAGCTAAAAGATTCACACGCAAAATATTTCACTACTAAAGCGCCAGCTACCAAAGTGTTCACTTAATAAAATTAATACGATAAACTAACTAAATTAAGCTACTACAGTAGTATTTTATTTTTGGGAACATTTTAGTGATGAATGATTCTTTAACATGTGAACATTTTAGTGGTGAATTTGTTATCTGTCAACTCTCAGTCGTGAACCCTACGGCGATACAACGTGAGTTTGCGATAGCCCTTTTTTTTACTGCGTACATTCCGTTACGCAATACCGTAATCCAAAATTTTATTTTAATTTTATTATTTTTTCTTTTTATTTTGATACATAATTTAAAAAATTATGAATTATTTATGAATACAGTGCACATTAAATAAATTTTTATTGTTATTTTGAAGTTAAACTAATATTTTAACAATTATAAACAACCGGCTACGTTACGGAGTGTGCTCCTGTTAACCTTATTTAAATGACGTGTACTTCTTAACGTGATCAGCTGATGACAGTAAAAGTCAGTCTATGTTGCCGGCAATTATTATTATTTTATTTTAAGAACTTAAAGAAGCAAACTTGTGAACATTTGGATATCTGATAATAAAGATGGATAGCAATGACCCTAATTTTGATTTAAAACATAAAGACAGTAGAGTATTAATTATAATACAAGATATTGTAAAACATTTGATGTTTGGTAAAGCTCTTGTCCAGGTAATCTAGCATGTTGCATTGTAGCGTTGAATTTAAAAACACTTTAAAATGTTTTGTTTTTTTAACTGAATAATTACTAGGACATTCAAGGATTTTCTGGGAACGAACAGGAATTAAATGATTTATACAGAGATGTTCAAAAAACAATCCATGTTATTCGAACAAACATTGAGGTTAATTAATATAATATACTGTGAGTTTTTAGTAAATGTAGTGTACAAATGCTTTAATTTGAAGCTTTTATTAATTTATTTAGGAATTAGAGTTGTTGGGAAAAGAACAAGATCGTGAAACAGACCAAGAAGAAGTTTTTAGTGATGCCATCAATTTTAAAAAACAACTCAATAGGTTTTGCCATTACATTTATAATTTTATTTTTTCAATTTTTTAATTTTAAAATTAGTTTACAACAGGTGCTAAGAAAGGCCAATTTTGAAGCTCAAGTGACTATAGAGAAAAAAGCTCGTGCTTTATTGCTAGACGATGATAAACCGATGACATTAAGAGAAAGGTAGAATTCTGCACAGTTCAAGGCGCGAATGTAATATTTGTAAGCTATTTATAATTTATTTTTTTGATAATTTAAGAGTACATAAAGATAAACATGCCGCCGTTAAAATGACTGGTGAAATAACGAACAGTCTCCAGTCCATAAGTCGAGCTCTTTCAAGTCAAGTAATTCACAGTGAAGATTCTCTACAAACTTTAGGTAAAAATCGCAATATGTTGGATTTGTCATTTTTATTTAATAACAAACATTATTAATTTTGATTTGATCAGTTTCGTCGTCACAAAAAATTATTGATACTCAGGAAGAATTTAAAAGTATGGGAGGCACAATTCATCAGAGCAGAAAACTGTTATCAAAATATAATCGTCGTGAATTAACAGATAGAGTTTTGATATTCCTGGCATTGGCTTTTTTTTTCGCATGCGTTTTATATGTAATGAAAGGACGAATTTTTTAATTTCATTAAATGCTCATTAATATTCCAAAAAATGTAGAAATTTTAATAAGTTTATCGGAGGTTTTTTGGGTTAAAAAACCGTCATAGGCGCTGCTGCCACCTGTTGGCATTTCCTGTATTTTTCAGGGCTTTAGCGGTCAACGCGCATGCTCAGTGACATTTCCGTGCATTCGTCATCGTCATACGTCAGGTTTAATAAAATAAAACATTTCAGTTCTATTTACACAAAAATTTAATGATTAAATAAGCCATTTATCTGGTTTTTCGCGATATAGACTAAAATGTAATTTTATATTTTGATGTATTATTGACAAGAAGCCTATAGAGGGGGAAGAAATCGTTTGATAGTCACGTGAAATGACGAAGGGTGGTGTGACAAATTAGACATCTGGAAATAAACGTGAGGAAAAATGGCGAACGGCTGATCATTTCGTGCAACCTTTCAAGCTGCCTTTCGAACATCAATTCACCGCCAAATTTGGTCTTCCATGCGAAGTTAGTGACAGATTCCGTTGGAAATGCTAGTAAGTATTTACGATATTTTTTAATATACATATTTTAAGTTGTTAACATTGACGTACGTACAACATTATCAAGCAGGAAATCATTTTCACATTTTTCTCTTAATCATTCCCCATTCTTATTTATTTGTTTAATATAATATCATATTTAGAATTACAATTTTTTGTCTTATTAGAAAATGATAAATTAGGTACGGCGGATTTTTTATTCAAGATTTTTTTTATAAAAAAAAATAATAATTAGTATTCGCTTTAAAATAAACGAGATATTTTTCTAAGGCTGTTTTCGTTATGGCTACTATAGAACGTTAATTTAATGACGAATATTCGTTATCTACTCTGTTGTAAATGGTGCGCGTATTATTACTATGATTAGTAAGTTAGTTTGAGTTTGCGGAAGTGGATTGTCAATGTCACTGTTAGGTAAATAACCGTTGAAATAACCCGTTTTCTAGGTTCTCTCTCGCTCTCCCACACGTATACATGAGCGTGAAACACATGTGCGGCGGTTCCCAAATCATGAAATATGATATTGAAATTATCTTTTTCTCAGATAATAATTTTTATCTCCCATGCTTTAATATTGCTCTTGTTGCTAGTTGCGACATTAAATTTGAAGAAGTGACCCTTTTAAGGCAGCGGAAGGTAGAATGGTCTGCATCGCTGCTGACCTTGAGATTTTGATTACAACGACCTTGACAATGTCGTCTCACAGCCGGATGAGATATACTGTTCCAATTTATCGCATTTCATAAATCCAACGAAGATTAAAATTACGTTTTCTTTTATGATACCATTGATTTTTTTTTTCTTCTTATCATTAATAAAAGTATTTTTTTTTAAAGCTGTGGAGTTTGAGGTGCGCTCATGGCATTTTTATCACACCGACAATTATGTCTATTAATCCGTATCAGCTGTTCGATCACTCGAGTTTTCAGATGAAACATTTCCCTGTACAATCGTTTTAATTTAAGTTTTATAATTATTATGCTAATAATTATATCGAAAACTATAAATATAAATTGAATTATTATTTTTTTTTAGCTTTAATAATTAATTATTTCATTTCACAATATGATACCGGTACTGTATATGTGTTTGAATGTTAAGTTAGACATTTATTTTGCGATTTGATATACGAAAACACTAATTTCGACTTTGAAATTACCATTTTTAATTGTTTAATCATTAAATCACGCGGCGAAAGGAATAAACTTTCGTAATAAATTAATTTCGAAGTTGATGTAATAACGGTTTATTGTATTTGCTATGAATTTTATTATTTTCAATAATTGCTAAAATCAGCGGGCGATTTGTAATTTCACTGTGGGTTTTTTTTATTAAGCAAAATAACATTTTCAAAGTTTTGCACTCGGCTCGTGGAGTTTAGTTGAACTTGAGAACGAAATGAGACCTGCACATGCAGCGCTGGTAAAATTTTAAAATTTTCTATTGGAATTAATTATTTTATTATGGGCATTGTCGTATTTGCTTATATATAATATTATATTATATTAATAAAAATATAAAATCGAGTTTAGTTTTTGGAGTGGCCCTTCCTATCGCAAATCGAAATCACAAAACAAACTATCGCTCTTGTGATAAGACGAGTTTAGGCGATATCTAACGTTTCAAAATGAAATCTTGTTTTTGACGAGTTGAAAAAGGACTAGAAGTAGAAGAATGATATTCTTTTTCCTCAGTGTGGTGAGCAGAATCAATCTCTAAATTGTGGAATTTGTTCCTTTCGATTATCTTTCCATTCAACTCGGTTCGGTTAATAACAGGTGTAACAATTTTTTTATAGATTGAAAAAAGATGTAAAAAAAAATTTACGTAACCCGAGTGTTAATTTTAATTAAATATTTCAATTATTGTATTAAATAAGTTTTTTTTAAATTTTTATAGTTGATGACGCCATCATTTCTTCACTTCCATAACTCGAGATTTAAGAAGTCTTGGAATTTGTTTTGATGCGAGTTTAATTGTTGGAAACATCTCTGATGAAGTTCTGGTAGTCCAGATTACGGCATGACGGAAGGTTCAGCAAAAAAGAACGAAGCCAAAATTTGTGGCGTTTGCGGTGACAAAGCTCTGGGCTACAATTTCAACGCTGTAACCTGCGAGTCGTGCAAAGCTTTCTTTCGAAGGAATGCGCTGAAGAAAAAGGTAATTATTTTGATAAATCCTAAGTGAGAAACCGTAAATGTGTCTTTTCGAGCACCTGAATCCCGCAAGTGAGAAAGTGCGAAATCTTTAAAATTCCTTGGCAACAGTAAAATCGGCTGCTTAACTCCTAGTTGTCATGGTTTTATTTTTTTTTATGTATATTGTTTGTCTTTATTTTTCTTGCTTGTTGATGATGTAAGATTTAAAGGTGCTGTTTCTCTTATGCACGCTTTTTTTTTGCATGTGAAATTGTTATGGCACATGACAGTAGGCCTACATCAACTAGAAAAACCTTGAACTAGATTTCCTATCGGTTCGAATTGACAAATGAGTTGTTAATAATTAAAATTCCGGTTTGATTAAGGAATTTAATACCATTAATAATTAATGCAATTTACAATTTAATCTCAAACTAAAACATTTTTAAAATCGAAAATAAAAATAATTTTATTTATTTCTCAAAATACATAATTCCACTTCCACATGTTATTCTGTTGAATTGGATAAATAAATGAAGTGTTAAGAAGAACATAGTATTATAATATTTCAAATGAGATTTGCATGGGTCTACTCAATATTAAATTTAACAGTAAAATATTTTTATAATTTGAGACTGCTTTCTATGCTTTTTTTTTTTTACAAAATGATTAACTCTACTGCTTAATTTTTATTTAAAAATATAGTGTTTTGTTTGAGTTATAAATATTCATAGTGAGGGTTTTAAATGTTATTACTGGTCAAGCTGTTATTTGATTGATACGGTTTAAATTAACATTTTCTAAAATTTATGTTTTTAGGAATTTAAATGTCCTTTTACCGACAATTGTAAAGTCGATGTTGTTACCAGGCGTTTTTGTCAAAAATGTCGATTAAAAAAATGTTTTACAATTGGGATGAAGAAGGAATGGATAATGACAGAGGAGGAGAAAAAGATGAAAAAACAAAAAATCGAAGAAAACCGCCATAAACGGTTATTGAATGGTCACAGTCCGAAATCATCTTCCGATGAGTTAAGTCTAATGAGTGGTGCTCGTTCTCCCGGGGGTGACAGTGACGTAGGCGGTGATTCCGAAGAGGGAATGCACATTAGCAGCACAACTTCCGGCCGAGGCCAAGCTATCATCGAATCCTGCAGAACGGACATTCCCGTAGAGGTAAACGTGTTGACGCCGATGTCCGAAAGTTACGAAATCACCTCTCCTTTGAGTAAGGACATGGGTAGCTTGAGCTCTCCGATTTCAGTTCAGGGAAGTTCTCCTTGCAGTCCGATGAGCGATAACCTGTGTTCCCCTTGCAGCACTTCTGGTGGAAGTAGCGATTTAAAACCGCAGCTTCATCTATTTCCTCCGCCGCTTTCTCCGTCGTTCATGGTGACCTCACCGGTATGCCAAGCCGGAAGGTCACCAGTTGCCAAAGTTAAGATAGAGATGTGCGAAGAAGATTCGTCGTCTCAAAGCGAGACTGATTGTTGCATAGTGCTTAGCCAAGAAGAGATTGTTAAGTTAAACGAGCTCATAGTAGCGAATAAAGCCATGAATTCGCCCATTATGGGAGATAGTCGAGTCCGAGCGCCGGAAACAGTTTTAATCAATGTAATAAATTTAACCGATATTGCCATTCGAAGGCTTATCAAAATGTCCAAACGGATAACAGGGTTTAAAAATCTTTGCGAAGGTGATCAAGTAGCCCTTTTGAAAGGGGGCTGCACGGAACTCATGATTCTTCGTTCAGTCATGACCTATAACTCGGAAATGGATTGTTGGCAAGGTCCAAAAGGACCGCAGTTAATGCAAATTAAATTTGACGTATTGCGGGAGGCCAAAGGCAATGTTTACGAAGAGCACAAACGTTTTATTCACTCTTTCGAAAAAGATTGGCGGACCGACGAATATATCATGCTTATTTTGGGCGCCATTACCCTTTTTAGTCCCAATCGAGCCAACCTAGTCGACCATCAAGTGGTACGCAAGGAACAGGATTCCTATTACGACCTCTTACGCCGATATTTACGATCCATTTATTCCAGTTGTAAAGCGGAGTTTGATTACAAGAAACTCGTGCAGAGGATAGAGGAACTGCATATCCTCAACGAAAAGCACGTTCGTGTGTTTTTAGACGTAAATCCAAAGGAAGTAGAACCGCTTCTTATCGAAATCTTCGATTTGAAACACTGATTCGAAACCTGATTGAAACAATTGGAAAAGAGAATCGGGATAGTTTTGTATTAGATGTTGCTATGATAATTAACGGGAGTTAATTAACATGCCACAGCCGCACGCTTACAAGGTTTCGAATACAAAGTCTACCAAATGTTGGGTTTTTGAAAGGATGGTAAATGAACATGCAAGAATTACGTGATTTATTATTTTTATCTTCCACTATATGTTTCCGATCTCATTCGTCTACCTCGAAAATCAGCTGCGAGAGGGGGAAAAAATAACTTAATAATAGTTTAAGATAGAATAAATAGCTGAATAATGAATGTCACAATAATTATTAATAACAATTCATTCCCGGTATTGAAAATAATTATTATTGTTTATATTTTTGGGGATAATGAGTTTTTTCTTTCTTCAAAGAATAATGATCCATATTTATTTCTTTTAACTAATTTTTAAAACTGTTACGTAGTTCGTTTAATAGCAAAAAATTAATCCTAGTCATACAAGTTATTTTGTGTTCCCCTCTCCAAATACTCTTCAACATTTAAATGTGAAATAAGATAATTACGGTACGTGTACAGTAAAATACTAAATTATTCTGGCATGCTGCATATAACAATTGTACGACAATAAGTTCAATGATAAAGTCGTAAAACTACTGGAATTTCAATTATAATAATTTTGCTTTTTTTTTGCAAAGTCACGTTCAGTAAAGCTAAGAAACCAAAAGGGTAAGGAATTAATCTAAAATTGTTTTTCAATAGCGAAATTATTAATCTTCATTAGCATATTAATTGCTATCGCTACACTTAGATTTTTCTTTTTACAGTAACTTTTAATACATCATGTTTGAGAAAATTCAATTTTTAAGTGCGACTTTATCATTGAGCTGATTGTAATTTTTACAACATAGACATTATTATCGATAAGTTGAAAGAAATGTTTGACATCCGAGAATTTAAATGCGCTTCTTTTGAAGAATGGACATTACTTTCAAAATTTCGGTGAATATGAATTAGAGCGTGCATGTAAATGTTGTTCTTTTCTAATTCAAAGATTTGCGAAATCTTAATTTAAAAATACAATTCGACCAAATTATTCCTGATTTTAAAAGTCATTACATTACGTGAAAATGATATTCTTAAATATTATTATAGTTTATCGTTTTATCAATCAATCAATTTTAACTTTTTATTCATTTGATTCTTGATGAATAGATAATTTTTTTAAATATTCTTATTTTTAATAATGAAATTCGTAAGTCCTAATATTTTTTTTATCGTTTTCAACTTGATTTTTATCAAATAGTCTAATGAACGTAAAAAAAATAAAATGACTTTTGGAATTGAACATTTTGTCTACCGGTGAAGTTTTTAAATACAGTACTGTACTAAATTCAATAATTTCATCAACTCGCTCATCCATCATTTATATTTTATTATAATAACGATTTTAAATGAATGTTAAGAGGATATAGAATATGCAGTATGTAGACTTTCGTATCAACTCGGTATGATTCCAATATGAACAAATCGATGTTAATGTGCCAAACTCCACCTTACCTATCGACGTGCGAATACCGTTTACTAGCATTTAATATGGAAACTTATTCAAAATATTAACAAAAACTGTGTAAAAATTATTATCGTTAAAGAAACTTTATACATAGTTGTTTATGTAAATTCTTTCTAGTTCGAGAAATATAATTATCAACTAACTCTAAGATGTCTTATTTTGCAATAAATAGGAAAATCACAATTCTAAAAAAAACTGATCCAAAATTTAGTAGAATTATAAAAGCAATTTATTTTAAACGTTAAATTGCAACAAAAAAATTAATAAACATTATACAAACTATTTGTTAATCGAAAAAAAACCAAAAAAAAAAAGAATTAGGTTTTATTTACGAATCTTTTATTACCATTGTTAATTATACCGGTATGATTGCTTTCGAAGTAATCTTGCTAAAGTTTAAAATGGAAAGTGAGGTCCCACGTTCATCCTAAAAATGACAATTAATTAAAAACTAATATTAAATTGAAATTATAAATTTATTTTACTACCATGGAACATGCACCGCTCTGAAATTTCTGTTCAAATCAGTAATAGCTTTCATATCTTCGTTCGATAATGTAAAATCGAACAACTGTTTTTTTTTTTTAAAAAAAATAAGAATTAATATTATAGGCTAATACATTTTAGAAATCGGTAAAAGCTTCTTTACAGCAGCGTTTTCCTTAATTCGAGCAGGAGTTGAGCTCTTTGGAATAACCACTACATTTCGCTGCACTTGGAATTTCAAGGCTATCTATAATGTGTGGTTAAGCATTCTATAAATAATTATTTGTTATGTTATTTGATCTTAAATACTTGAGCAGGTGATTTGCCGTATTTTTCGGCAATGGATTTCAAAACTGGATCTTCTAAAACTTTTGGATCATCGTCTGTAGCCCTTTTCGAATAAATAATATCAAAAAAAAAAGTTTCCATTAAGTTGAAACGCAACATTTAACTTTTCAGTTTAAAATACCATGTACGATCTGGGGAACCTAATGGACTGTAAGCAGTTAAAACGATACCGTTGTTGTGACAAAAATCTACAAGCTCACTTTGATTCAGGTAAGGATGACATTCCACCTAAATTTCTTATTTAAATTTTTTTATTAATTATAATTAATTAATTTAATAATTGCCTGCAACACAACGGGTTTAAGATCTCCTTCATCAAGAATTCTTTGAACTTGTTTAATGTTGAAATTTGAAACTCCAATATTTCGACATAAACCTTCTCTTACTAAGTCCTCCATCGCCTATCACAAATAATTTACTAATAACGATCTTAAAGGTTAATTCAGAAAAAAATATTACTTTCCAAGTTTCGATGAAATCGATATCAGATGGAATAAATTTTCCATTATCATCTTTTGGTAATGGATCGTCCCCTTCCTACAAAATAAATCGAAATTTTGTTTTCATGCTATAGTATTAGTGGATGTTTTTCTTAAATTTTAAAAATTACTTTATATCCAACAGGCCAATGAATTAGAAATAGGTCGATAAAAGCCAAACCTAGTGCTTTTAACGTCTCTTTAAGTCCAATTTGAACTCTGCTCTTACTGTGAAAAGTGTTCCACAGCTGCAAAACAACGTAAATGTGATAAGGAAAATAAGATAAAATTTCACCTTTATTATACGCATAGAAGCAAGTTTGCTTAAAGCGTGTTTAAAAAAAATCTATTTTTAAAAGTCAATAAATTTTACAAACTTTGCTAGTGATAAACAATTCTTCACGTTTCACAACGCCTTCGGAAAATAATTCATGAATAGCTTTTCCAACTTCTTGTTCATTTTGATACATCCAAGCGCAATCGAGATGACGGTAACCGGCATATACAGCCTAATTATTCAACAATATTTTTTATAACACATTAAAAAACAAATTCATACAGTTGTACATGCATTGTACTCAAAATATTGAATACCTCTTTTACTGTTTGACGAATAACATCAGGTCCACTCTAGAAAGAAATTAATTTAAATTTTTTTTCTGACAGGGAACACAATATTTTACTCATTTTACTTATAAATAAAAAAAAGTGTAAAGAGTTTTTTCTTAGCATTGAGTGCCACATAAACAAAAAATTAAATTACAGTATTTTTTTGGTATTAATTTTAAATGTATATTTTAAAGATAAGGTTTGATAAGTAGTTTGCGGAAATTTCCACTTCAAGAGGATAATGATCGAGCTTGAGCAAGCGTAACTGCATTACATAATTATATGAGTAAAGCGACACAATTGAATTAAATAGTTAAATTATAACTTATATAGGAACCTAAATTTATTTAAAAGTTTTATTGGAGGACTTTTTTCAACGCTATGCATAAAATTCTGTAAAAGACACGTATTCGTTATATTTAAATTTATATAAGCTTGCAGGGTTTTTTTAAAAACAATTTGTCCGTAGCGATAATGCAATTTAATTCTGTTTATGTATAGCAATAACATTAGAAATCAGATTAAAGTAATTACATAGCATTGGACTAATCTTGTTTATAAGATTCTAGAATATTAAAATGTTTACTGCAGATCATTGAATATGAATTTATGAATACCTTCCAGGTTCCTAAACCAACTAATGGAATTTCACGGCCATTGTAGAACTTGATTTTGGGAATAACTGCTGACATTTTTACGGTGAAAACTAGAATTGACAATTGAAATTTTCCACAAATTTTTGAAGATCACATTGAGATCAACTTCCTGAACTACAAAAACAGCACTCATTTATCAAAGGTTACAGCACACCATCCCACAGCACACATCAGCCGCTGCGGTTGCTGATTATTAGCGCCATCTAATGATAAACGTGAAAATATAATTCAAAGTGGGAAGTTTAAACTGTAACTTAAAAGTTTAAAAAAATATTATTTTATAATAATTATTTACCATTAAATTTGCATTAACTTATTAACTTAAAAAAACATTGAAAACTTTTTTTAAAAAAATACAGGAACATGCAGTAGCTAATAAATTTTGTTTCTAGTAGTATAAATTACGCTTTTTTTAAATGAGTTGCTACCAGTACCTTATCGTAAAATAATTTAATTACTGATTAAATTTGTGTTTTTTAATAGCAAAATATACCATAAATTAAATAAATTAGGAATTTAAAAGATTAACGGATTTTCAAGGTCAACTTCGATCCTTTGGTGACGTCATAGCTTACAAATGGCGATGGGTGAGGGGGACGCTCTTGTTGATTGATTAATGGTATCTTTTGTTTACACCGGTGTTTAACCCTGGTTATTATATTAGAAAACTGAAGTATAATTTCAACGTACAGGTAATTATTAAGACTGCGTGTTTGATTATTATTATTAAAATGTGTAAAACATTTGCAATAAATAGGTAAGATGATGGAGTGAAAATGGAGAAGCTACTGACATCTGTAATGGCAACGACCTCTTCACGCGTTTTACTCATCACTTTGGCTAGAAAACATTTGGGAATTGGCAACGTTTGGGAATTTTAAAACATCATGAAGATTTTTGAAAGAGGTAAGTTTTATTGAAGTTGTGAATTTAAATTCAAAATTTTTTAATTGGAATTTATTATTAAAGTAATTTATTAATGGAAATTCATTGCAGTAAGGCTGTTTTTGCCACTGGAATAGGCCCGAACGCAGATTTAGAGAGTGTAAAATGGAAGTAGGAATTGCAAATTTAAATAAATGGGCACTTCTTGTCTACGTTATGGGTTTAATTGTTTATGACTCCTTCCAATTGCAAGCTGTAAACAATTATTCTCTATACTGCACAAAAGTTTCGATCAGAAAAGGACTCTCTTCCATCACTTCCCATGATCTATACAGTTCTCGAATCAAATGTTTTAATCCTGAATTTATCAGTTCGGTTGATGATATTTATCCTGCATCGTTACCAGCTGATACAGTTTATTTGTATGTAATTCACATTTAATTTTTTTTATATTTGATGCTAATATACTTTGATTAGGGACCTTTCCGGGAATCGAATTATTGAGTTGAACAATTCTAGTTTTAGTAATTTAAAAATTTTAGATAAATTGTAAGTTTATTGCAATATTTTATTGGTCGATCGAGAATATTTGACCGTGCAAATAATATTGTTTCTTTTTTATTAGAAACTTAGGCGGCAATCAAATTAATCTAATTAATCAAGGAGCTTTTAGAAATTTGGAAAATTTAAAATTTTTGTAAGTGCATTATTTATTCAAGTAATTTTAAAAATTTTTACTGAATATTTTATTTAGGAATTTATCTTTTAATCACTTGCGAGCTATTAATAATGCTACTTTTGAAAGTTTGATAAAACTTGAAAAATTGTAAGTAGTGAATACCAATCTTCATTATAATTATTATGCTAGTATTATTAATAATAATTATCTAAAATGTAGATTACTTGTTGGAAATTTTTTGTCCAAATTAGAATCTGGTGCATTCGACAACTTAATTTCCGTTAAACGAATGTAAGCTTTTTCTTAATTTTGTTTTATTTTTGTTAATTTAAAATTATATTTAAAGTGATTTATCTCAAAATCCCTTAATTTGTGATTGTCATCTACATTGGATGGTAACATGGAGCAAAGCAAATACCATTCATAATCGTACGACATGTCAATATCCTTCACTATTAAATGGTACTCGAATATTTAAAGTCAAGTCAAACCAATGGCATTGCGGTATGCAATAATATACATTTATTTGAAACAAAGTAATTATTGATTTCAGCGGTTGCTATTATTTTTTTAAAATTAGATTGGCCGCTTCAAGTTCCTTATTTCGCTTTAAAACCATCACAATCTCAAGTAGTCTTCTCTGGAGATACGTTACAGTTTCAGTGCCAAGTGTCCAATGTTGATTCTCCGATAGGATTATTTTGGACGTTGAATAATAGAGAGGTAGAAGGTGATACTGGTTTTGATGATGTAATAACACAATTGCAAAGTTCAGTGGATGGAATGCTACTATTAAGTTCACTATCTGTGCAAAATTTAACTGAGTTGCACACTGGCACATGGACATGTTGGTTCCGCACTTTAAATGGAAATGAGACCAGATCTGTGTTTATTCGTGTTTTATCTGAAAGCACGCGTTTTTGTTCTGAAATTGTCACTAGTAGTAATAAAGGCAATTATTTGTGGCCAAGAACGGTAGCAGGAGTAAAAGTTGAACTTCCGTGTTGGACTCCGGCTTCGACAGTTCGAGCCCGACATCAAAGAGTTACTTATTCTTGTAATGAGCGCGGGGTTTGGGAACAACTTGACATATCAAAATGTCCATATGTCAACGAAGTCACCAAAGTTTTGGAACATTTTGCCAAGGTTTGTTTATAAATAAATTTATAAATACAAGTTATTTTGAATATGTTTTTCCAGACAAACTTAAACATTACTGGATCAAGCGTGATTGAAAGTGTTCATGGTCTTAAAAACTATACAGGAGATGGAAAGATGTTAACTGACAAAATGGATATAGTTTTTATTGCAAGAACAGTTACAAAATATTTGGATTTTGTTCCAAAATATAAAGAAGTATGAAATAACTGAGTTTATCCAAATATATTAGTTTACTAATTTTTTTCTAGATTGCTGATATTCTTATTGACATTGCTGCTGTGGTTATGAGTCTTAATGAAAATCTTCTAAGAGCTGCGCAATTAGAAGACAGAGCATGTGCCAAGTAATTGAATTATTATCATTAAATTTTGGAACACACAGTAACTTTGAATTTATTTATGTTGTTAACCAAGGTTAGTGCAAGCTATTGAAAAGCTTCCAGAATTAACAAACGAAACGCCATCGACTAGATATAGTACTAGCATCGCTATTGAGGATTACGTTATAGATGCCAGTGAATTTCAAGGAATTACTTGTGCTTCCTTTATTCGTAATAACGTTATTCAGACGCAGGCAGGAAGATCAATTGCGTTTCCATCTAAAAAGATTTTAAGATGCTTATTAGGCAATGCATCACAGCAAGAAGGCCAAGATGATGAAGTAATATTATTCGATGAAGATGACGAGTGATAATTTTATATTAAACTGAGTTCATTTTGTTGTAGATGTTAGAGGCGTCAATACACTTGCCACCATCTTTGTTCCACTTTGCTGAATTTCGCGAATCTCATTTTCGTTTTCAGACTACTGTGTATAAAAACTCCGTTCTATTTCCTCAAAAATCTCAGAATCAATTCAGCATTTCCTCCGTTGTCATTGGTGGAAAACTTAGTACACGCTTTAAGACGTTTTAAACTTTAATATATTTTTGTTAATAAAAATTATACGTTTGTAGCTCAAATTTCTTTGAAGAATTTAACTGAACCAATATTTGTAACTTTGAGAAGTCCTCATGCACTGGGAGAAATTGTTCCTGTCTGGTGGAATTTTTCTGCTAATGGTAATTGTGCATTGCAACGATTGTAAAATGTATACCGATACAAAATTTTTTTTTTAGATAACTTTGGTGAATGGTCCAAAAATGGTTGCCAGCTAAGAAGCGTTTACGGAAACTTGGTTTCATTTCAGTGCGATCGCTTAGGAAATTATGGTCTTCTACAAGTAGTTATTTTATTATTTACTTGTTTTTTGAAATATTTTAAATTAAAATTTTATTTATATTCAGGATATGGAAAAATTAAAATTAGGCTTGAAAGGAAAAAATCGAGGAGCTGAGTTTCGCATTCATCATCCGGTTTTGTATGTCGGAAGTTCAATTTGCGTTCTTTGTCTTTTAGGAGTCGTTGTTACTTATGTTTTGGGACTTAGGTAACTAAATATTTTAAGACTGGTTAATTAATTAACTACTATAATAATATCATTTTAGGCTTATTCACATACCAAGGAAAAATAAGCATTCTTTAATTAATATTTGTATAGCCGTTAGTTTGCTATGCTTAGTTTTTACTTTGGGAATTCGTCACACTGAAGAGGAAAAAATATGTCAAGGAGTAGGTTTAGTGTTGCATTATTTGACATTGGTTAGCCTTTTGTGGTTGGTTATTACAGCCAGGTAGAATTATAATTAATTTGCAATTAAAATTTGCTGACGTTCTAATTGGTATATTTTGTAGCAACACTTATAAGAAACTTAATCGCGGAGACCGATTAGATAATTACTCAGATGAACCAGTAGATTATCCAATTCCACCTAAACCAATGCTAAGATTTTATCTAGTTGGTTGGGGCATCCCCGTAATAATCTGTGGAATTTCAGCTGCGGTTAATTTAGAAGATTATGCTGGCTACGATTAGTAAGACATAATTTAATAATTAAATTTCAACTTTACTTATTTACAATTTTCTTTGTATTTTAAAGCTGTTTTTTAGCCATTACTCACAGCATAGGCGCATTCTTTGGACCATGTGCGCTATTTTTATTTATTTTGACAATTTTTTATCTCCTAATATTTTGCTCTATAAAAAGGAATTCAGGTTAGATTTATTTTTATTAACTTCATTTGACTTGCGATGATTAATAATTTGACGGTTTTTCTTAGCTCAAAGTAAGAGAGAAAGTGTAATAAGAGAGGACAACGAAATTGAAATTTTGGAAACTAACGATAATCAGCCTCAGATTTCAAACGGGTTTCGAAATCACACAGCCCGACCTAGCTCAGAAACCAGTAGCGAAGAAGATGATTTAGAACACTCACCATCTTCACAATTACGCGCTCAGATTGTCTCTCTATTATTATTTTTATTAAGTTGGGCATCGGCAGCTGTTTCAACCACTGAACCTTTTTCTTCCGACGTCTTTTTATCAGAACTTCTCTTTGGGTGTGCTTACGCCGCGTCAGCAATTTCTTTCGGAGTTTTTATTCTTGTGTTTCATTGCGCGACTCGAGAAGACGTGCGTTTAGTTTGGAAAATGCTTTATCATTGTAGAGAATCTGGAATTGTTCGAGAAACAGTTCCACTTCCTCAATCAAACGCGGCCAGTGGTGCTGGAGTATCCGAAGTGAGACATTCGAATGATAGTCTCAATTCTTCTTATACAAGTAAGTCGTGCAGTACTAACCATTCTGTTGACGGTGCCAAAGCCAGGCTTCCAAAAGTTTCAAACGTGGAGGCGGCGGCATTAGCTATGACTGGTGGAGTAACAGACACTTCATGGAGCGGTGAAATGTTTTTCAATCCATATCAAAATGGGGTAGCCCGCAAGTATTTTAAGAAACGCGCGAAACAAATGCAAAGATCCAAAAACGAATATCCTATTTTGGATGAGGAGCAAATTGTGGAAGTAAATCCGCTTAAAGAAGTTGACAAACTTCTTCCAGTTCTCATTCCTACTCACATTAAAGAAAGACAGGCGGTTATACAAAATACTGTTCGTGCTGTGCAACGAGATCCGAGCACTGAATCTCAACTTCATAGTTCTTCAAGTCAGGGTCTAGTCTCAATGTCTCCGAGTCTTTCTATGGGTAATCGCAGCGATAGAAGTCTTCTAATTGTAGAAGAAGAGGAAGAAGAAGATGGAGATTCGGAGGCATCCCTAAAAACAACGACTCAAACTCCTAATAACGACGAAAATAATCATCACGATTTCAATTTAACTAACAATTATATGGACGTTGATTGGGGAGAAAGTTGCGTCGTCTCTCCAAATGAAATGCATTTTTCTCCTCCGGAAGTTATGGATCTTTGCACTCCGACTCCGACAGAACCTCAAACCAAAGATATTAGTATCACTTGCAATTTAAATGATTATTGCGACGGAACTTTAGAGTCGGCAACGGAAGTGTTAACTGAAGATCATCCTAAAAAGGAGTCAAAAATAGCATCTGAGGGCGATCTTTTACAACAATCGAAGGAATTTTCATCAACAGTTAATGGTATTGTTGACAAACTACCTCAAAGAAGTGGAACTTTACCACGTAGCAGTTGGGAAAGACAATTTGAATTGAGCCAGAGATCAAATCAGCCGATTTACGCTTATGTCAATCACTCACACCATCAAAATTTAGCCAGTGTTTTAGACAAGAGTAAAAGTGAAAGTTTGATGACAAGATCAGCCAGCGTGGGTGACACGGAAATGGTTGCACTTAGCAAAGAAAACAAGCATGCCAAACTCAGCCAACCTTGTCTTCAATTTGGCAGGTTAGTACTGGAGCAGCTGGGTAAAAAGGAGACGGCGGTGTGATTCTTAATGGTAATGGAATCAATTTTAAATTAATACAGTTTTAGAAACTATTGATGTGAATTGAGGAAGAAGGGTTTTTAAAAACGATTTTATAAATGACAAAAGTATTATTTCCTTTTAACATTTTTAATGAGCAAGCTTAATGATAAAAAAAATTGGGCCTTAATATTTAAAGCTACATTTATTAGGAACTATGCTTTTATTTATTGATGCAGGTATACATCTTTTATAAATGTCTACAATATTATTATGGTGAATTTTTTTTCTTTCCCGGTACCGGTACTATTGATTTCTTTAAATCTTGGAAGCCTTTAAAGATTTTTTTTTTTTTGCTATCATTTCCAAAAAATTGATATTATATTTGCCTTAATCAAAAATCAATTTTTTAAAAATTTTTGGTAAAAAAAATTCTATCCTGTAATATAATTTCAACAAAATCTTAAAATTGCATTTATATTCAAATTTGTTTAGTCATAATTCTACATTCTGTTTGGAAATGAGAACAAATTAGAAAAAGTAAATTGCTTTAAAAGTCGTTACATTTAACTAGTGTGCTTGCTATACGACATTAACGGTTTTTTTAATATAAAAAATGAACCATATCAGGATATAATGAGTGCCGCAATTAGCTTAAACAATGGTCATTTGTAGAACATAAATGTACAGAATAGAAAAATGCAATTATAAATTTAATTGGCTTTATGTAAAAATAGCAAATCAACGTGTAGGCAGTTAAAACTGTAATGTAGCATACTGTAGTTTGTATAATAATACGTTCGTGTGATGTTTTACTTTTGTACATAATTATACATATCTTTTGATAAAAAAATGAATCTCTACAATTAAAAAAACTAAATATTCCATTACCGGTATTGGCATAATTATTTAGCTTTATTAGTATTTTTCATTATTATTTTAAGTATAAATGGTTTGGTTTTAAATTATAGACTCCATGAGTCCATTAGCATTAATATTGGCAAATAATACTGTTGTAATATAGACTGTCCAATACTTTTGGCAATCTATACTTTGGATCATCTGCGAGCATTTTTACTTGTTTAACAAATTCGTTGTCCCATTTTCAGTGATCAACTGAACTAAACTTCCAGTTTCCGGTCGATTGCTTCCATTTGACCATTTGAATAATAGCCTAGTCAAACAGTAAAGTTGAATATCATTCATTAAATGCTTAAAAGGTTTATTTAACTTTGTTAAACTTACTCGGCCACAAATTCCAAAGGTGTCCACGCACCAAAATCAGCTGTTGGCATCCATTTACGATTCATTGGAGTGTCCAGAGTAATAGGAAGAATTGCTACAGCTGTGGAATTTTCCGGTAAGCCACCTTCCGGTTTGGCCAGACTTTTCACCAGATGATGAACTGCCGCTTTTGACATTCCATAACCAATCATCCCTTTATAAATTTTTAAAAAATGCTCTTAGTGACGATACATTTCTTAAATTTGTATTTATGAAAATGAACCTGGAGTGCCTCCATCAAGAGCTGCTTTAGCCCCAGTTAAAACTAACAAACCACCTCCTTTCATGTGTTTAGCGGCAATTTCAGCGGCTATTGCGGAGCTCCACACGCTCTGTTTCCAAGTCAACTCACAATTTTTAATAAATTCTAACAATATATATTGTTAAATTTAGTGACCTCACATTACAATTTTATGTAATAAAAACCTTTTGCTGCGGCATTTCCACCAGCCCATCCTCCAGCAACACAAAGCACTGCATCTAATTTTTGTCCTTCAAGAACATTTGTTATACCAGAATCTAGTGATTGAGATTGGTCAAGCCACCCATCACCCTTGACCACTACGTTAGCATCAGCTTGTTCGTTAGCCAACAAATCGGCAGAAAGCACCCACTAATAAAATATTTCATTTATTAGATTAAATTTATGCGGTATAATAATATGCAATTTTCGCTCACCCATCCTTTGCTTTTTAAATGATTAACAACAACACTTCCAAGAGCTCCTTTTCCACCATAAACAAGTGCCCTTCCCAAAGGTGAAGTCATTTTCAATTTCTTGAAACTTGATTCTAGGTTTAAAGTCGCACTATTCGTAATTAGATTAACGTTCAAAGAGCAACTTTCTCTAAACTAAAATATTTTTTTGTGCATTTTAACACTATGATTTTAACTATTATTCGTTTCTAGATATTAATTTTTTTTAAATAATTTTGAAAATGTCAAACTGCAATTTTAATTAGTTCTAAGCTTAATCGAGCGAAATTTAAAAAGTTTTTTGGCATTAAATCCAAATGCGATTGAAAGCTTTTATGTAATCCAAAATTATTTAATTTTATTTTTGCAAAAATTTAAAATTTTAAATACCGGTTTTATAGCACCTGTAGCTTGTAAATCAGTAGATTTTAAAAAGAACTATATTATGGTTTTAAATACTTCACCTCGATTACCTAGTTAAAAGTATTACTTTACGTGTCTGAAATCAAGATAAATGATTAAACTTTATTTTTCTCTCTTGATTAACCAACTAATATCTGGGAAATGCACTGTCACAAAAATTATTATCAGTGGACATTTCAAAGGTCATTTGAGATTGTCTAATTTCAGCCATACTATAAACATTTAATAAATTATAAAATTTCAGCCTTAACCCAGCATATTAATTTTATTAATTATTTTTATTAATATAAGTAAACAGCTGTATAAAACACAATTAATTTTATAAATGCTGTCATATTTATTAATTTATCAAAAAAAATTATTTTAAAATTATTTTATTATCTAAATGAGACGTGTAAATAGATCCTTTTTTTTCTTCTTCAAATGACGTCACTTGTACGGAGAGTCTATCAACCATGGATATGTGTGAGGCCGGAAAATGCGTTGCGTTTTAATTATTTATTTCGGTTTTTTGGAATTATTAGTGTTGAAATATCTTTAATGTAACTTAAGTATTTAGTCGGCTATTTCAGCAGTATTTGCCTTGCTCCATAATGTCTCGTCATGAAGGTAAGCAGTTGTGTGTGTTGGCGTGTTATATGCGTATATTTCTCCTTAAAACATTCAGCAATAATATTTCAACATGGCGTGTTTTCCTACTTGACTTTTTACAAACTCTAGTTATCCTTTGCGAACTAGTCCAGCTCATAAGATTTATATTTTAAATGGCACATAATTGAATAAATAGTTACGAGCAAACGGATTCACATGATGGAGAATTTAAAAAATATGTATGACACAGCTTATTAATAATGTCGTTGCTTTCAATGGTTTGTTTGTAGGACATTCTTTAAAAACTTAAATCTTTCTCTGTCAATTGCTCCTTGAATTTTACGAGAATTATATTTTAACGGTGAATATGGGGGACAATTAATGTAGATTTCTATCCAAGGTCCCAAAAATAGTTGAAAATTAAAATCAACATTTTGAGGGTTGTAATTATTATGCTAAGATTACAGCAAAGACATAGGGTGTGGGTGTCGACAAATCATTTATTGTATTTATCATAATTTTATGCTCAAAAATGTTGAAGAAACGCTTCCAGATTATAACTTTTAAAAACTTGAAAATACTGTACATACTGAATACTGTACATATTGTTGGTTTATTATTGAGAAATGGTACAGTATTTCATTCACCTGAAAATTAATAGTTGCCAAGTTTTGCATTACTGGTAATAGATGGCGCTTCATATTTTGCACGAAAATATTACTAAAGAATTAAAAATAAAATTATTTAATGACGAATAATGGAAAATGCTCATTAAAATACTAACACAAATTATTGAAGACATTTTAATATTTAGTAAATATTTTTATTTAATATGACAGTTGATTTCTTATAAGTTTACTTTCTTTATAAAAAAAATTTTGGGGGATTTTTTTTTATTAAATAAATGCTTGAAACACCTAAGTTTTACGAATTAAAATACAGTAATTATGTTATTGCGAACCAGATTAGCGGAAAATATGTCAAGACCTTGTGCTGGGTATTTTCCTATCGTTTTATATTTTACAGGTTTCCGCGCCTGAATTATTATGTAGAGAAAGGGTTATTTAAAGAATGAAAACATTATTATTTTGATATTTTTAGGAGTCAGCTGTGATTCGTGTATGGTGGGCAACTTTCGAGGGAAACGGTACAAATGCTTAGTTTGTTACGATTATGACTTGTGTGCCACATGTTACGAGGCTGGTGCTACAAATACTCGCCATACGACCGCTCATCCAATGCAATGCATTTTAACGCGCTCGGATTTTGGTATGTTTAGCGATCATTTTTTACAAATAATATTTAATTAAAAATGCTCATGCATTTGTTTAGATTTATATTATGGTGGTGAGGCGGTTTCCGTCGAGCAACCTCAATCTTTTACCTGCCCACTCTGCGGAAAAATGGGATTTACTGAAGGAACTCTTCAAGAGCACGTCAGCAGTTGTCACACCGAATCCTCACCTTATGAACTGGTAATAAAGCATTATTATACGAGTATAATACTTTGAATTAAAATTTTTTGTCATAAGTACTATTTTAAAAGTAAACATATATTTTCTAGGTATGCCCAATATGTGCCGCTTTACCTGGTGGTGATCCAAATTTAGTTACCGACGATTTTGCTGCTCATCTTATGTTAGAACACAGAAGCCCTCGTGATCTGATATCCTTTTAATAATTTTGCATTATAAACTAGTTTTTGTATGTGTTATTTCTTAATATTGTTTTACGATGAACCGTCTAGTTCGAGGCAAGTCCGGAGGATACCACACCCAGGTAGGGGAGTGGGTGCAACACGTACAAGGCGAGCTAACATGCATTTTAGTTCCTCGGGTGGGTTAACTTCCCTGTCCCCAAGCAGTAGAGATTCGATGGATCCAATAGCAGGTATTATTGAATGAGTATTTCTAACTTTAGAAGTATGTAGTTTCTTACAAGTATATGCAAAGCTTGCAATTAACAGCATCTTGAATCTTTAATTTGAAATTGAAAAGGTAGAATTAGGAATTTTTTTTATTCTTACTTTCAATTTGAAGCGTTTTTTCTCCGGCCGAATTTCATGTAGGCTATTAACGTTTTGAATTAAAATATGCAATACGTATTGTGATTTTATTGAAATTGTATTTTGTGCAAGAGTGAAAAAAATAACTATTTTTTTTTCTAAATTTATTAGATTTTTTAAATCTACTAATTTGAATAGCAATTTCTTTATAACATAGTTTGCTTAAGTTACAGTAGCAGTACCAATTAAAATGGTATTTTGCATGCTTTTATAATATTATAAGAGCTGATGTAATGGGCAGACTCGCATTAAACGTGTGAATGAATAAAATTAGAATGGTTCAATAACGGGCAAAACTGGTCTCAAGGTAAACTTGGGGTAAGTTCGACCCCTTCATTCACTTTAACGAATAGTAACTTTTTTTATATAATAAAACCGATTTATTTGGGGTGGTTTAGAAATACTTTCCGTCGTTAGTTACTTAGTTTTGATAATTGTATATGGTAAGATCTCTTTATTTCAGAATTGTTATCTCAGCTTTCTGGTGTGAGGCGGAGCGGAGGGGCTTCACCATCATCTACAACGTCCCAGCTCCAACAACTTCAAATGCAATTGCAGTTAGAAAGACAACAGGTTCTCTACGTGGGTTAAAGTAATTTTGACTACGGCATGTTTGTAATTTATTTGTTCATAATATAGGCGCAGGTTGCGAGGCAACATCTTGATCGGGTGCCACGGCGACAAGCACAAGTTGTAGGCAGTAGCAGTGGCGCTGGAGGAAGTGGGGTTGGGCAGACATTGTCGTCAACAACTGGAACCGTGACATTTCAAGCTGGCGGCAGTACAGAATCCGGTGCAGTGAAATCTTCGAATGAATCGTCTCAATTTTTATTGCCTAGGTTTGTATTATTAGCTTTGGTAAATTATTTTATGTACTACCAGTTTAATTAATAGACATACTTAAAATTTGTAATAAGTTCTTTATGAGTTATTGAGATCAAATGTTCAAGCACAAAACTTTTGAAACAGTTTTTTTTATATAACTTTGGAACACAAAGTCTCAAATTACGTGTTTTTTGTGTTAATAATTTTAGCTAAGAAATTTTAAGTACTGACACCCGAATATTTTTAAATTTGACTATTGCATGTGCGGGAGCCTTTTACAATATTTAATTTCATAAAAATGAAGGATTACGTACTAAGTCTTACAGTTCATGATTGTAGTGTCCAGCTACATCAGAGGAGGCGCCCCTCAACTTATAGCTCATTATTTTTAATTGAATTAATATTGCTTTAAGGCTATGCTCATTTTATTTAATTGTTTTTGTTTTATATTTAATATAACTTTTCTGTTGGTTTAGGTACGTAAATCCACGTTTATCTGATAAAGAATTGGAAGAAAATGAAATTGAGCAAGGATTCAGTAGCGCGTTTGTGTGCGATTTATTAATGAACGCTCTAGTCGATGGTTTACCAATGGACAAGGTTAGTTTATCACCGGTTAAGACTCTCCCCTGGCAAGATTGTACGACGGAGGATGGCGAAGCAACTTCGCCGAGTTTATTGTCTCAAAAAAGTGAAACTTTCGAATCCCATATGGATAGTGCACTTGTGCCATCACAAGCCCCTATTCAAGAAGTGTCTCCTCCTTTATCACCTTCCCCTTCTACACCTTCTTTAACTTCCAATTCTAAACAAACTGTGGGAACAGGCAGCAGCGGTACCACAACTACTAAAAAAAATCCTGTTCCCGCTACCGGTAGCACTGATCGTATGTCGGCTGCGGCGTCGCGTTCAACCGCTTCTGCAGCCCCGAACTCCCAAGCACCTATTCTAAGAGAACAGCAAGGTTCGACAACTAGCGGAGGAAATTTAAGAAGTTCGTCATCAAACGCTAATCAGCAACAACAACAGCAACATCCACCACAGCGCATGCCATCGCAAGGAACGGGCACTGTAAGAGAAATACCTGTACCTCAAGCGGTTGTAACGGGGCGTATACCAGTTCGAGGCGCGACTTCGCCATCTTCTTCGACGCGTAGAAAGATGGTACGTCACATGGATGGTCGTAATCAATCGAATGACCCAACTCCACCACATTAATATAAGTCTTGTTCTAACTTGCCCACTCGAGATGAATGCAGTTAAATGATTAGGAGGTTTGAAATAGGTTGACAATTTGCTTTTGTTTACATTTAATTGATTTCAAATTTTTCTTTGTTTTAAAAATTCTATCTTTTCTCGATATAATTTTTTTTTTTTGGACGAAATTATTGAGAAATTGTTTAGTTCTCTAAATACAGTACATGTATTAAATTCTAACTAGTAACCTTAATTTTGTTAAGCTGAATATTTGCATTGATTATTTTAAACTATTTAATGAGTGGAAAGTATCAATTCGCGAAAATTTAATTACTGTAGTACTTAAATTATTATTACAAGTTTTCAACGGTGGAAACTTAATGCTATTTTTATGATTTATTTAAAATGAATTTTAAAGATCGAGGAATAGTAATAACGAGAGTTCTTTCTAAGTTCTATAGGCAGAATTTTATGATCGTGATAGAATACACAATTAATATTGATAAATTTAAGTGACCTGGATCAACTTTCAATTCTCGTTTAAAAGAAAAAGCTTGTAAATAATGTTTGATAGTTGATTTTGTTTTCTGTGTTTAATTAGTATGATTATCATTATATTGTCATTTGACAGTTCGGTTGATTTTACATTTTTTCTTTCAATATTTTCTTCTAGTCTAAGAACTTTTTGTTTTAATTTTCTTCTTGATGTTTTGCGATACTTTTTTCCATTAAGCACAAGTTACGTAACAGGCGATTTTTTTTTTAATTTGAATTAAGTTAGTTCTTGTGCGAATAAGTTATTATCACCGGATCTGCGAAAGGAAAGTTCATTTATAAATTAATTATACGTCAGGATTATAATAGTCTCATCGGTGCATTCTTTAGCTTATTTTATTTTGTTTAATTTCTAGTATACATTGTTACAGTCTGCATTCAAATGCTATCAGATTAAAATTATTGATGAAAGGAAATTTTTGTGTGGACCTGTTTTTAGTTGAAGCCTCCTTTGTCGTTCTTTCTGCTGACCATCGCTTGTGATCTGAGTGTGTTGTATGTTCAGTATGTGATCACGTAGGATGTCAAAATAACCACTCTGAAAATAATGTATCTAGAAATATCTTGATACATTCTAGGCCATATAATTATTATTACAAAAGAAATTGCTTTTTCGGGACTTAAAGTGAAAAAGTAATTAATTATTCTCGGAATTTGTATGAAAATATGAACTTTGCTGAAATGAGAGAGAATTTAGCTACATTTTAATGTAGCATTGTTATGAATGTGTGTGCATGTGAAGTATATTATTAATGTTGCTAATGGTTATTAACCATTTTTGTATTTACAAATTTTCAGCTAATATTGACTATGGGTTTATTAAAATCCATTTGTACAGCAAGTCGGTTTTCTTCGCTATAATAATTATTTAGTTAACATGCGTTAAGTTTAATATCGACGAAATAAACACATGCATATGATTTTTTTTCTTATTCTTAATTTATATATTAAATCGTGTAAACTACTATGTATAAAGTTAATTAGTTGTAATATTTTAAGTTGTGCATTCGTTTCCGATATCTTTTGAGTCTGCTCAATGCGACACGCGTATCGATAGCGGAAATAAATGAAGCGGCAGAGGAAAAAGTAGTTAACAAATCGACGGTTCTTTAATAAGAGATTTAAATGTTGATTTCAGATTGATGTTGAAACGTTTGATTGCATGCCGTTGTCTATCAAATGGTTTATTGAAGGGATTAATCATGTATTTTCTGTCTGTTATTCCAATAGCAGAAATAAATTAATAAATATGTTGTTGAATTACAGTAATTCTAGCTACTGCACAGTATAATTATTTATTAAGTAGCCTATTATATTATGTTTTCATTTCTAATTCAAAGTACGTATTTAATAAGAAATAATTACGACTATCATAATTAGTTTACAAATAATACAGATTATAATAGCAAAACTATATTTTTCTTAACGTACATACGTAGGTAAAATCTAATCTTATTAAAAAAATATATAAAATTTATAGTCAATTGGTAACCGACGTGGATTAATGATCGAGTATATTTTATTTAATACAGTAAAGCAAACGAAAAAAAATAATATTGATTTGTATTTTTTTATACGAAAAATAACAAACGAATGCACACGTATGCCGGGTGTTTCAAAATAAGTTGACTTCTTTTGTGGATTGACTCACCCTGTATTTTATTATAGTTTCATCATTCTTGCACGTGGCGCCATCTAAAAGGCAGTATGCTCACCGGAAAGTTGTTGCATCAACTGCAGCAGATGACCATCTCAAAAGGTGCAATTTATTCATAGGTACTGTAATTTATAATTTTTTTTATATTTATTAGTTTCTTGTTCTGTTTACTACGCTGATATTTGAAGTGAAGTTGGGGAAACGCTTGATTCGATTTATTTAATGTCAGCGTAGGCCTATGCTTAATGATCAGTGCTAACCTTTCGCGTTACATGTACAGTAGGCTACACTGTACTACAATATTTATTTTGCAAGAATCTAGACTCCTGGAGGATTGATAACCCAAGTTCGAACTATTTTTTTATATTTATTGCGTAAATAATATTAATAAATGCTATGTATCAATGAACTTTAATGCTGGTTGGCCCTTTGGACGTGCTGAAATCACAATTTTGCGGCCACTTGATAAGCATTGAGTAGCAATTAGGTTAAGGTACAGTATTGCATTTTAATTAAAAATGTGTACGACGTACTAATTCAGAATTGCTTTTATTATACAGTATTTGTTCGGTGACTATACGTACGTTTGGCATTAAGTAAATGATTTGTTAAATTATTATTATAGCGATAACGCCTGATTTGTCCCATTGAAGCGATTGACCTCTATCATTCATAGAACGAAAGTAGATTTATTACGCAGGCACAGATTACTGCCTAATTTACAGCTACAGTAGGGAACTTTCGCGGTTTTACCATTCATTTTGATTATTTACAGAAATTATAGCATTTTATTTATGAAATGTTTTGTTGTTTTACTTAACAGATAATTTTAGGAACCAGAATGATAAAAAATTCTAGTGTAACCTCCCGGTACCGTTGCTGTCAAAAAATTGGTCACCATGTGCATCATACATGCATTGACCATTGTTTAAGATTGTCCGAAACAAATGAAATTAAATTTACTAAATTTGACGTATTTTGTCTTATTTAAATAAGACAAACTACGGCATGAAATTTTATTTTGAATTGCTATTTAAAATAATTATACGACGACATGTTGTTTCAGCTATGAAAATATAATATTAAACATTTGTTTAATGACTGCGGAGACTAAATATGAAACATAATTATTTATGCCATAAATTAGATAAATAAAATAAAAGCACTAAATTAAACAATGGGTTCATTTTTTAAATAAGTTATTATAGCATTACCGGCAATTGTAATAAGCCACAATAAATTAATCACCTTTTAAAACATACGTCTGCAAAAAAAAAATGATTTCTCGCAAATTTCGTGCACATTCCTGATTAGAAATATTTCCGAGTAACTTAATGGTTAGAACAAGTTGTTCAATGTACTGACAGTAGGTCACCTTACACAGGCTTACTGAACAACTATGATTTCGATATTAAAAACAAATAATATTTATATACTTATTACTTACCATAAATTAAATAAAAATTGAAAAGCTTCCCATGGTGTTAATTTTTAAAAAATTGGCTTTTATTTTATGCAATTTAACTTGTTTGAACCGGCTATTTTTTTCTTGGTCACTCGGTATAACTAATGATATTATAATGACTTTATTATATTATTTATAAAGTCGTAAAATTGTGCATCTTTTACAGTGATACAGTATATATTACAAGTAAAATTGCGTTTGTTCTGCCAAATGCAGTTTGGACTTTAGCGGTTACACTTTAGTAGCATGATCAAGCACTTTAATATAATAGTGCTGAGTTTTGGAGGCCCTTTCAAAGTTAAATAATTATTATAGTCTTTAAGACGGCATTAGAAAATCATGTTTGAAACTCTTCTTATATTTTGCTCACTGTTATTTCTTTTCTGTAAAGTTAGGTAAGTTACCAAATATTAATAGAATTACACAAGTTTGTCAAAAAAAGACATTATTTTTACTTCACTAAAAAATTATTTTGAGATTCTCAGTTTAAATGTTATTTTAGTGATAAATTGACAGGATATTATACTTTAAAGTTTAAAAGGATGTAGTATTTATTTTTATTAATTTGATCTGATTTAATTTAATTTACAGGACTTGGAACAAAATGGTGGATGTGTTAAAGAGTTTTCAAGGTGTGGAGAGTAGGAATAAAAGTGACAGTCAACTTTCTAGTCATTTTCTTATCGAAACTGAAAAGTCGTCGCCCCAAGATCACTCGACTAGTAACGTATTGAATGGACTTTCTCAAAGCGTTCGCATTCGAACTGAATTTGCAACTAAAAGATTTCCTCAAGCAAACTCGGGACAGATGAAAAAATATAACAATTTCGCAAATATATCCTCGAAGGTTGTATAAATTGTTTATTAGCTCTTAGCTAGATCGTGCCATTTAATCGAGTCATTCGCTGACACAGTTGCATATTGTTTGCACTTGTAGTCTTAATTTTTTTTTGGCACTTTTTCAAATTGAGTTTTTTTATACACTCGATTGTGCCGTACGAAAATAGCATTGACTGGCTTAATTTTGGTATTGGTTTTTAAAATAATGTTGACATTATTAATAATACTAGTGTTCCGTTTAACTATAGTACAACCTCTATTCGGCAGTTGACCAGTTCAAAAGGATGCCTAGTATTTTACCAGATGTAGTCAATTGCAGCAGTTCGATGAGATTTTCTTGTACAAAATGTTCACCTTTGATTCGAGTAAGTTGTAATCGGATGTTGCATTCCTGCTTTCTTCAAGGTTACCGCAAGATTTTGAATTTATAATAATATTCATTATTAATTGGATCCTATAATAATTGTGTTCAATATTAAAATTGGTTCCTCTTATAGTTTTTTTTTTTTTTTGAAAAATTAAAAATGTTTCCTTTTGTATTTCTAAAATTTTTTTTTATTAATTTTATCAATTTTATTGTTTTGCTAGAGATCTTTGGCGGACCAATCACATGATTTGGGCTTAAAAAATATTTTTTTGGTGGACACGTTAAATAGGTGAATTTAATTATTACTTTGTAATGAAGATTATATAAAACTAATTAAATTTTTGCATTATTACTTTTTTAGTGGTTATCTTGCAAGGAAAATGCATTATTTGTCTTTTATTTTTAAAACTAATGCCAATTTTACTTATCCTGACATTTCAAAGGAAGTATTAGATAGTGAAAGGTATTTTAATATGCTTTGTTGAGTTACATAAATGATTTTTAATTGTTTTATAATTTAGAGTTAATGATGCTATCGAAAAAGCTGCCATGGAAGAAATTGAAGGTTGTTGAGTATTTTTCTTTTTTATATAAATATTTGTAATGATTGTTAAAATAATTTTTCTTCAGATCAAACTCTAGGAACTGAGAATTATAGCAAATTATTACAAAAGCATCGTAAAAGAGCTGCGAAGCTGTTAAACGATATGAAATCTAATATTTCTACTTTTCTTATTAAGTAAATTTAATATAATAATGAGTCTCTGCACTTGTCCGGCTGCAAGTAATATGTTCAAGGTTAACGTGATTTAACATTTATTATTTAGATTAACAGCTTATGTATTATTCAAAGTATTAAGTAAATTGTTGAGGTCAATTGAAGTGCATAAGTCCCAACTAGAAATAGTTAAAAAAATTAATCAGGTATATGCATACAGTATTTTGACGCTTTTATTTTTCTTTCGTTAATTCTATATTATATTTAGACTTCCGATCCTGTAATTTATCTTCCATTACATCGAAGCCATTTGGATTATATTTTAGTAACATTCATTTTGTATAATTACGAATTACAAGCTCCTATTGTAGCTGCTGGAGACAATTTAAAGATTCCTTTTTTTGGGTAATTAAAGTGTTTTATTATTATTTTTTTTATAATAATGAATATTTAATGTTACAGTCCATTACTACGTGGGTTAGGTGCATTTTTTATTAAGAGAAAGTTAGATCCTAAGAAGGGCAAAAAAGATCACATTTATCGGGCAATTTTACAAACCGTAAGCAACAACGAGTACGTTTGATTAATAATTATGACTAACAATTTCAATTTAGTACATGGAGCAATGTCTTGCTAAAGGCCACAGTTTAGAATTTTTTATCGAAGGCGGACGATCACGAAGTGGCAAAGCTTGCTTACCAAAGGCGGGTTTATTATCTGTAGTGGTTGATGCATTTAAAGATGGAAAGTTCGACGATGCTTATATTGTGCCTATTGGAGTTAGTTATGAAAAACTGTTGGATAGCGGATTTTTGGCCGAGCAATTGGTAAACGTTTTCCGAGTTACAACAATGAAAACTGAAATTAATAATGCTAACGAATGGAATTCAGGGAAAGCCAAAAATTATGGAGAGTTTTAGATCGGCGGTTAAAGGAATTTGGGATATAATGAATTGCAATTATGGTAGCGTAAGAGTGGACTTTGCGAGACCATTTTCACTAAAGGTTATTTTTATTTTGTTTACAATTATAAGAAACTGTATGTGTTATAAAATTCTTTTTAGGAATTTGTGAAAGCTGCCGAGCATTTTCCAAATACGCCACCTCGTTCATTTTTTAGTAATCCACCATCACCCAATGCTACAATCCGACGTCTTCCGAGTAGCGCATCACTCTACGGTACGGACATTGTAATTGAGGATCAAAGAATGTTAGTAAAAGGATTGGCTGAACATATTTTACACGGTTAATATTTTTTTTATTTTATTACAATTTTTGATTCATTAATTTATTTTTGTGAATAAACTGGTCTAGATGCGGTACATTCGACGGCTTTAATGAGTACAAATATTGTGGCATTTTTACTTCTCAACAAATACAGAAAAGTAACTGATAGTTAATTAGAAAATGTATTCTTATATTTATTATACTATACCGGTATTTATATTTTAAGGGAGGCATGCTGAAATCCCTCGTGCAAGATTTTAAATGGGTGTGGGAGGAAGTTGTTAAAAAAGGTCGCACAGTCGGATTTTCGGGAGAAGCCATTGATATTGTTAATCACGCTATCAATCTTTTTGGAGAGAAACTTGTTTTTGTTCGAAGATCTGATGAACATCCTGATTTGGCGTTTATTACTCCAAATGTGGAATCTCCTCAAATTTTAGAATTAGCTTACTATGCTAACGTCACAATATCCGCTTTTCTTGGAGATGCTATTTTAGGTGCAATACATTAAACTTTAATTTAACTTTTGAAAAATAATTTTAATTGGTTTTTATTGCAGCTACTGCTATGTTTAATATCTTGGGAAGGGAAATGGAATTACTAAATGATTGTGGAAAGGAACTTGCCATTTCGAAAAATAAATTAATAGAAACATCGCTTGATCTTTGCTATATTTTGCAATACGAATTTATTTTAACTCCTGTAATGATAATCTATTATTGTTAAATGCATAATTTTGACACAATTTTTATTTTTTAGCCTTGCATACGTTTAGAATCGTCCATTGAAGAAGTAATTGAAGAGTTTAAATTGTACGAAGTATTTTTACCAGAAAGGGTAGGCGATGCATAATTGTTTTGTTGTTAAATATTAATAAATATTTTTTTAGGTTGATGATGATGATGAGGAATCTGACAAAACTGCGTGGGCAACAAGATTTAGTAGAACCTTAGAAGATGATGACGACGAATATCAAACATTCAGGGATACTTATTTTAAAGTAAATTGTTTTTGAAAAATAATTTTGCTCTTTTGCAATAAATATTTTTTTATAGCTTAATATGTCCACTGCGTGCATCAAGAAGTTAATATTTTATAGAAATATATTGGCACCGTTTATTGAAGGATATTTGCAATTGGTGCATTGTCTCCAACATTTGATTAATAATGAAATGGAAGAAAGAAGATTTATTAATCTAGTACGGAGTTCATTCATGAACAAAGTTAGTCAGGGGATTATAGAATACAGTAAGAAAATATTTGCAAATTTTATTTATAGTTTTTATTGACTGAACAAAAAATTTGACTTTAGCGGAATGTGTCGCAGCAGAAACTTTAAGAAATGGACTTAATCTTTTAGAGAGTTGGAAGGTTATCGACTCGTGTACACATGACAACATTAAAATAATTTTCCTTTCGGATAATTACAACAGTGAAGAACAAATTGCCAATGTACTGAGTATATTTCAAGAATTCAAAAAGTAAAAATACTGTATATAACTGTAGTCGTCTCATGTAAATTTTTTTTTTATGTCAGTTTTGTTATTAATTCATACCGGTACGTTTTATTTGAATTTCATTCGCATAGTAGAATATTAAAAAGGAAAATTTATTACGTTCAAAAAAAACCAGAAAAAAAATTTGACTTTGATAAGGCGTTAATATTGTGTCGGATGACGAAAAATAATTTAAAAAAAAGCAAAATTATTATATTTTTATAAACTACGTTTCATATATAAAAAGAAAATGAAAAAAAAAAAGAGAATAATTTAAATAAATAAAAATAATTTTTACTGCATGTAGTCTAAGGTCTGTAAAGTTTATTTTTTTAACTTTACCCGAAAAAAAAAAATTATTGCCAGTAGTATTAAGTACGAGTAAAAGATGGCGCCATGTCCGTTAAGCATCTGTGCGGCAATCACTGGTACAGTGGTCGCGAGAAACGCGCAAGAACTCGAGCGGGAGCGGTGAAGGAAAGTGCGCTGGTTTTTTTCTTGTCATCGTACAAAGTCGTCGTCCAGGTAAATTCCACTTCTTCTATCATTTTTCTCATAGATATAAAAGCGATGTTGTAATAACTGTGATGTGTAAGAAAGCGTGTTATGAATTTAGTTTGGTGAAAATGTTGGCGAGCTTTTGGTGTGTTGAACGCGGGATCCGCTCAGGTATATACAGTAGAGACGAGCTTTGCAATGTCTTTGCTTCACTATTTCAGCAGCCCACATTTGCGCGTGGCATTGGGAAAGCCTTGGTCGTACATCACCCCCTTCGATCGCACCAAAGCCGCTTATAATAAATGCTTTTTTTCGCGTTTTACCTTGGCCTTCTTTTTTTTTCCTCTGGTAGAAAGACACATCTGTCGACATCTTCTATTAAAATTATATAATATGCATACCGTGATTTACACTATGTTGCATAACTTGTATTTTGCCTTTCACAGTTTACAATTATTTTATTTTGTTTTCGGGATCTGATCAAAAGTTAATCAGAAATGAGAGGGGGAATCAGCTGTTAATGAATTGAGTATGAGGTTTTCAGATTTGACAACTGATAAAAAATAATGTTCTATTAGTTATTATCAATGATGATACATTTTATCTACTGCGTGAAATTTTGAAATCGCTAGAAACGTAGTAAGTAAATAATTGCCGGGCAATAATAATTATTATTATTCTGCTATTGTTTCAGCACAAGTGTGCGCTGGTAAAATTATGGCACCATCATTCTATCAAAATAACAATGGCGAACGCCGCACATTATTATTTTTTATTCTTTCTCGAAAGTTTAGAAAAATGATTTTTTAACTTTGCACTCTTATTAGTTTGTCATTGTAAATAATTGTTGATAGTACATTAATAAAAAATTACAGTCATCCATAGCAGGCTATAGCCTACAGTAAAGATGAATGCCCCGCCCTGTTCAAAGCATTGTCAACATAAATAATTAAACAATATAAATTTTATTCGAAGGAAATTTATTGTCTCCAGAGAAAAACTTTTCATGAAAGTAATTTACATTTCAACGAAATATTAATTAGCCAAAAGTAATAATTAAATCAGCATGGCAGAGTACATGTAAATCTATACTTGCCAGATGATTTAATTTGACTCATTTCTGCGCAAAATATTTTGAAAACTAAATGGTTTTTATTAATCAATAAACGAATTACGGCTCAAATAAAGTTTTATAAACATTTTTGACAATAATTATTGTGATTTTGGATTAAACGATGTGGGTATAGATTCCTCCAACCTAAATTTGACATTTGGTTCAGGAAATGTCACGTACATGTACGGGGAAATACAGTATTATTGCATCTGGGGAACTATGACAATTTTATGTTGACGATTGTTTGGATAATCGAGAAGATCACAACAACGTCTAGAAATCCGGTGATATTAATCGATAATCTTCTAAATTATATTTGATTATATCAATTTTAATTACCGTATATTTAACGTGACGACTTTTGTTTGACATTTTGTTTACCGTACTTTAGATTTAAAATTGAGGAAAAAATTAACGCTCGACAACTTCTGTATGTTAAAGTTGGAATTTAATTTTAAGAATAGAGCTTGGAGATTTACGTTTGCTTGTGGACAAACTCATAAATGAATCAAATAGGCATATTATAATTATAATACTATTTACATTTATTTCGATTGTTCGTATGCATGCAATTTTTATATTGCATTGACGTTTTATAAGACAAAATAATTTGTCTAGAATACGTTTCCTGTATTTTTGCGAGTTAACGCACAATTATTATTCAAGCCGGCCTAATTCAAGGATGTTCTGAGGTGCACATCCTGTTTCGTCACAGCCAATTAATTATTCGTGCTAGCTAATTACATTCTTTGACTTAGAAAAAAATATATAATACACGTGTATATTGATGCTTGAATACACAACGATAATCGATGTTAGTTATCGAGTTGAAAGTTAAGGTCAAAAATATGCTATGTTTAGTTGATAGAGGAGGGATGGAAACACCAGGATGGAAATATAGTACAGTATAATAATAAAGAGAAGAAAAGGAGCGTTTGAGCTAACAAAAGATGCGGAAAAGGGAAATTGTTTTGGACCAGCATCGGTTGTAATGTTGGTTCAAGCGAAACCGTGTTAATGGCACAGTGTGTTACGTGTACATATAGTATTATAGTAGGCTACGTAGCGTTGGCAGGGCGTTGAAACGAGGAAATGGGCGAATTTGATGCTAATTCAATGTTTGGTTGTCATGGCAATTTATTCAACTTGGGGCTCATTTCACTTGTATTTGATAACTATTAGGCAGATTTCTCATTCTTGTAGATAGGCCACTATCAGAAATTGGAGTGCGCGAGCTAACTTGCATGGTTTACCATTTCTATGGTTAAATTGATTTCGATCGAGATCGTATTCTCTTTTTCTCATTCGCATCGCAAATTGATTCCCAGGAACGTCGTTCTACTTTTATCTACAGATATACCGTATGCCCGCAAAATGATCAGCTGATGATGTCCAGATTTGTCATAGAGTATATGACAAAAAATAGGAATTTCTACATTGTAAATCAGCCTCATTTTGTGGGAATTTGGCGAAAGAATTGACTGGAGATACGATTACGTTCTCGCTCGGCGAAATATATATTATTTGCTGATTTAGCTTATTTAAGTTTGCTTTCTGGGCAATTTCGAAACTGTACGTGAGCTCCACTCCGTTTTTTTGATTGAAATTTTTCTGAAGATTTTTTTATCGTTTTGCCTTTTGGGTTGAAATTACTTTATATCATAAAGTACGTGCCTAAGTCGTTACAACGCAATTCATAGCTGTAGGCGTATTATAATTATTAGTAATATACAATATAATAATATTGAGTAAGCTTTTCAATTTTAATTTTTGCTTTTTAAAATTATTTTCAGTAACGTGACTGAATAGCAGAAAAATATGTCAAAAGAACAAAAGGATATTCTGCAGCTTTTCATAAAATAATAATACAAGTAGAACTTATTTATATACCGTGAACTTCGTACATTACTTAGCCCGGGAATTATATTTTAAATAAATTTCAGCATTGCGCCTAACAGTAACAAACACTAGAAACATCAAAGGTTTAAAGACCACGTTTTAATTTTCAATGAGATATAACATACCGTAATTGATAAGACGAAATTTTCAAAATTGATTTACTTTTATTGTTTAATTTGTGTCATTTCATATGCACAATTGTTGTGTAAAGTCCAATCTACAATCCTGTTTAAAATTTTTAAAAACATTGTACTAAATCTTTAAGATTGCGGGACAATAAATATTTTAGTACTAAAATGAATGACAGAAAAATGCAAAGAAATGATTAGGAAAATTAAAAACTGGAGTTTTAGCTCATTTTTTTATTTACGAAATTTTTTATCTATTATTTTTTTTAGCAATATTTACAGTGAAACGAGCGTTTTTTAAAGTAGATTTTTTTAAATTTAATTGCGAAATATCTGCATCAGTAAACAATAATATTGATTATTGCAGTTTTTGTTTTAATAAAAAAATTGTTGGAACTTGGAAGATACGCAACTATTAATTAAAACCGAGGCATTTCAGAGTTTATGAGCCAACATGGTTATCAACAGTAACGATTGCACGCACTTACCTTGTTAAACGTTTTTATAATAAACAAATGATATTATGAACGCACTGGTAGAGAATGAAATGTGAGATAAACATTTTATTAATTCGTTTCGAGTACTTTTAAGTAGGTGTAATACACGGTAAAGTAAAGTGTTAGAAATGCTTGGTGGAAAGGATTAAAAAATTGAAAGGCAAAGCGTAACAAAGTTTAAATCAACTTAAAGCGGAGAAAATTGATTTAAACCGTCTTTAAGTATGCCACATGAAGGCAATAATTCGTAGTGAATAAATCCTTTTTTTTTTTTGTAAGATAATTTAAAGACCTCAATATTGGATTTTCTCGGATATTAAATTTTTTCGTTTCTTTTAAATTATTTGAAACCGCAAATTTATGTAGGTCGTTTAATATTTTTTTAAATCTAAAGATACATATATCTTGTTATACAGAAAGTTCGAGATCGATATATTAATTTCATGTAAAATGCAGGACTGTTTTGAAATGGCGCGCGTAGTTTTACGTTGTTTAGGAAATGGAAATGGCATATTGGGCTTTAGGCTTTCCGCTCGGTGGAACCCACTAAACGCGTTCCCTAAGATGACAAAGTAAAAGTCTCAAAGTTAGAAACTTTTTTTTTTTTTAAAAAAATAAAAGTCGTTGCTCGGTAGGCGACATTTTGACGTCGACACAACGCGGTTTTTTTTACCTCCCGGCGTTTTCAATATCGTGGCCGTATCTATTATTTTCTGAGCAGCTGACGTGCTGGTCAGCCCAAATTAAATAAAAGTCAATCGAATCAAAATTCCCTTTCTACTAAATTGCATTTTCGAATTATTTCTTTTCTGGACGCTAGATTATCTTTTTGAATGATTTACGCAAAAGGACGCTGAATCGTTTTTCATTTTGGAAGTTTTTTTGATTTTACTATTACTATCAACTATTAAAGGAGTATTTACAACCGATCGTAGATTTTGAAAATAGAAATGAGTTATCGCTTTTTATAGATAATATTTTTTATTTATTAAGAGAGATATCCTTTTTAAAAAAAAATGTAAAAGAAGATTTCGCTTAAAGTTCTTGTTAGTTTTTAATAATTATTTTTTTTTTGAATAAAGTAGTTTAAAAAAATGTTTGGATTAAAAATATTATGAAGGTTTTAAAGAAGTAAAAAAAACCGTATCTAGAACGATAAAGAAAATTAATTTGTTTTTGAATTTAATTTCACAAAATTATATACCGTACACTTTGTAATTTATTACTGTAGCTATAGAAGGCTAGGAATTATTTCAAGAAAAATTTCATTTTTAAATATCCTTCATTTGTGCGAGCTTAATGTACACGAATTTATTTAATTTAGTTTTCATACGTACTGTACATGTAGGGTATTTATGTTTTCTGATTTAAGTTAATTTGTGCGAAATTTGAATGCGCGATAAGTTTATGAGAGACTGACTTCTCGCGGAGGATTGTTTGTTCTTTAAATTTTTTGAATGAATTTGAATGATTTTTTTTTATCTTCAATCCAGCGACTCGTTAGTGAAGACAATACAGCAGCAATCGAAGTTTCTGGTGTATGTGATGTACCTTGATGTGACGTAGTTAGCGAAGGGAATTGCTCTGTCATTAAGTAATTCTGCTTGTCGCTTGTTACGGACGCACCGAAATTATAGATCTCGTTATTGTCACGTTGAATGAACCGTTCTTTTCGACTCGAGCAAATATTAGTGAATCGAATGCACGTTGTGAATCCAGGCGGAAACAATTATCCCAAATGACTGGAGCAAATACAACAGTTGATATTTTAAGATCGTGACTGCCCTATTGAAATTATCATCGAAATAAACACGGATTCAATAAATTTCATAAAGACTGACACAAATCACATGTTTATTATTATTCTAATAGAAATACGAATTTAATGAAATCACGTATTGTTTATATTTGACCACATGAAAATTGCACTAATTATGAATTATTTATTAATAGTTAATGCAATAGATAAGAATACTAGTATTAGTTCGTAAAGAGACGTCATTATCTATGACAATTCTTAACCGACTAATTAATACAAGTTTTTGCAGATTTGTTCAGATGCAAAAGCTTGCATGTATGCTAGTTTTATCATCTACTGTCACTTAAATTTGGAATTGCGTTCAGCTTTTGCAAAGGTCACTTGACATTTCCGACAAAGTCTTATATGCTGTCACTTAATGTTATTAGCTCGGAGCCTCGAAGTAAAGATTGCTCCAGTAACGATAATTACAGCTGCATTAGTAGTAGCGTTACAATCACGGGAAAGGAAAATGCAGCGCGATAATAAAATAAAGTCGTCGTTTTAAAAATCCGTGAACCAAAAGTCGGTGCTGTATATTATATTATATTATCCAGTGTAACATTTGGTTCTTTAATGTTAATGGGGCATTAGAATTGAGTGAACAACTGCGTATTATAAAAGTATGCGGGTAAAGTATCTTAAAAATTCATAATCTATAACTTGTGCAAAATTTTCAATTTTTTTCTGATGTCCGATTAGAATACTGTAAAATCAATAATATTTCTGAAATTTAGTAAACGCGTAAATTTATGACGAGGGAAGATATTTTTTTTATAAACATTTTATTGTTTACTTACCTTCCTCTCAGAGAAGATCGTTCCAATGGACCAGTTCACACTTCAGTAAATATGACATGTATAGTATACGTTAGTGCAAGTTGGGTGAGTTGTCACGGGGCCAAAATGCCATTTCGGTGTCAATACTAAGGTACTGTGGGTCGCTTCGGAACGACGGCGAGTTCGTTTACGTTTACTAAATGGTCACATGTTATTAATGTCACTAAATGCAAGCTCTAATGCAATTAGATATCGGACAAGCTTTTATTTTGATGGTCTTAATGTTTTGAGCAGATGGGTAATCGGACTTTTGTCAATGGGTGTGCGGGAGGAAAAGGGATAAGATCATTAATTATACCTCAAGGCTCCTATAGTTGATTCAAGCGCAGCTGCCGCCAAAGTAAAATTTCAAGCCCGAGACTTTCAAATGCAAATGTTTTATTTTCTTTATTTTTTTGGGTTTGTTTGTTTTCTTCTTTAAACGAATGCTCTTGTTTACGGTTTGAACGCTGATATTACGATGTGACGTCTCTAATTATTTGAATTCTTTTACACATTTAGATTTCATAATCCTTTTTTACCACGACTGCGCAGACTTGAGATGTGATTGTTTTTTCTCACCAGGATATGAACCAAAAAAAAAAACTTTTTTAAATTAGAAATTTTTGGCGCTTCTTTTTGCTCATTAATTAAAAAAGTATGCGCGCGTTTAATTAGCTCGCATCATTTGATAAGAAGGAAAAACTTTTGTCTCAATAAAACATTTTAATGAAATGTGCAATTCCAGAATGAAAAACAGTCGTGTCTTCTAAACAGATTACGGAATGTGTTTTAAAATAATTATACGATATGCCACATGTCATTTGCATAAATATAGTAAATGATCTCGTGCAAACGATGCGCGCTTTGCATTTTTGCAAACAAAAAAAATTTGTGAAGTTTGTATTGAATTTATTGGAATTAGAGAAAGTGTTTAATAAATTGAGTACCGCTGGATTTTTTTAAAAAATTTTTTTGGTAAAATAAATACGGTAGCACTTTAAAATAAAGTTGGAAGTACTGTACAATGTTAATCAAAAAACAACCAAAACGAACACTTTCGGTTTTCATTGAATTTTTTTAATACCTGTACCGTAAATTGGAGAATATGCTTGAGAGCAAATATTGTTCTAGTTGTGACGAGTGATAATATTCATTTTATTGAAGGGATTTTATAGATATTTGTACTGATTTTATTGTACTTTTATATATTTGCCTGTATTCGGGTGTCAAATAAATTATTACCGTATATATTATTATTAAAAGTAACAGGGTACAAATTAAGAATTGATAAATTCTGCGAAATGATAAAATCGATTTTAAAATAGAAAATTAGGGGGGAAAAAATAGGAAAATTGATTCCGAAAATTACAATCAATAAATTTAATGGTGATATAAAGTAAAATAAAATAAGCGGGGAAACAATGGATCGGGGTTGTAATTTACATTCAAACATTGTTACTTTTGATTCCGCAATTTCTCGAAATTTTATCTCCAAATTAAAAAAAAAAAAAAGCTGATAGGAATGCGATTGTATGACAAAAATGTCAAAATGGAAGGTGACGCGAAGCAGTTTTGTAATTAAAATTCGACTTGGGAACAGCTGACGTTTGTGCGGCGAGTGCGTTTTACACGGTTGAATTGAGAAACGGACATCTGAGACCGAGGGTCATCTCTGGCGTTGAAAACGACGACCTGATACAGAACTTTTCCAACAATCAATGCGTTATACAACCTTGTACAATACTGCAATGGGGTCTTTTCTCGCTGGGTTTTTTTTTCTCTCGATCATTTCGAACGATTGAAGATGCGCGCACTGTGTTGAAAGAAAGACAACTGCGTGTGGGCACGTGAAACAGTGGTTGTTTTGAGGGCGGTGGAAAGGAGGAGGGAAGAAAAGAGATTGGAGACGGAAGTTGAATTGAATAGTGTAGGATTACAGATCTGGGAAATGATGTGATGATACGAAAAAATAGAAAAATAAAGAAGTTTAAAAGTGAAAAATATGAGGCCATCTTTTCATCTTCACTTATCTTGCCGCTTTTTATTCTTTACACTCATCTCGAAGCTTAAACGAAGCTTTATTTCTCTCTCATTTTTCTTCTTTCTCAAATTTTTTGGGTAAAAAAAAGAAGAGAAAAATAATTTTTTTTTTCAGATGATACTTTTATCAATCATATACCGTACGTAGATAAGTTGCTCTACTATAAAAACAACTTTATTGATATAATTTAATTTTATTTCTTCCGGTTTTTTTGGGGGGAAGAATTTTATTTGGTTTTTCAGTATTTTTATTATTTTTTTCTCCTGCTTTGAAAATATTGCGTAGAAAGATAAGATTTTGTGGAACCGTATCACCCGTACGGTTACGCGCTAACGTTGTAATGTACTGTAGATGTTCAGTTTGGACAATCATATAATATTATTAGATAAATATGACGACTTATAAATTTCAACTAGGTTTAAGGGTACATTATTTACCTTATTTTTATAGATTTTTTTTTCTCTTCCCATTTCTTTTTGACTTTTATTTACTCAGACACATTGTTTACAGCTGTTTTATGAAATGCAATGCCTTGTTGTAACGTTTCCCAAACTTCAGATTTGAAAAAATGAATAGATAAAATGCGGAAAAAACAGGTATTAAAGTTGACAGATTCTTTTTGCAAAATGATTTCAATACAGTATTTGAAGTAGGGAGAAAAAAAAACTTAGTGGCTTTAAATCGCGTGACAAATTATATTTCAGTAAAAGTGAAATTAATACAGTATTAACAATTTGGGTGAAGGTGAAGCGATTGATCAAATTTTTCGAAGTTTTTCTCGAGAAGACGACAAATCTAATTTGCAAATGTTTGATGAATTAAAATGAGAAATTTAAGCTCATTAAATAATTGATTACAAATTTATTTTTATTTTAAAATTTTGTTACCGAAGATAGAATTAACAAATAACAATTAAGGTTTCGTTTGAAATTCAACTCGAATTTTGGGCAGAATTTCTACGTAAATTAGTACTGTAGTTGACTCGCATATAAAATTTCCAGCGGCAAAATTAAGCATTCGCAATAAAACTTCTTATTACGCCTTATTAACGCAACAATCTAAAACCAGGTTTTTAAGGCCATATTTAAGGGTGTCCCAAAATACAGCAGTAAAGATACTGGGAAGTAATCATATTTTTGTTTTTTATTAGGGGAATGTCCCGGAATGTTCAAACTTGCCATGCACAGTGACTTGCGTTTTCATAAAAAGGCTATATATACTGTATATATATATATTTTTTTAAATTTAAAATATTATTTTTTTAAATATTTATTTTTAATACTTTACTGTACTTAATGATGTAAATTAGAACGTTATATTTAAATTTGAAGCACGATTGCAAACTTTTTCTACAAATATTTATGCCTACATTTCATGTTGGCAACAAGTTTTCCAATTTTATCTGCATACATTAAATTCTCGAAATTTTAATTGTAATTATTTTTTCCCCATTTCATTAAAACATTTGCATTAATTTAAGCGATGGATGCTAATAGGATACAGCTTACGATCATACGACGATGAAACGGTAGATCGAGCACGTTTAGTTTAATTCATGTAGAGTAGTTTACTCAAGTTTGTCCATTTTCAATGCAGTAGTGGAAGACTGTGCGGTAAATGAGAGAATCGAGATGACCTGTACGCTCTTTATTTGAAAGTTAACAATAAGTATCTAAGACTCTTATTTTTTGCCGTTATTTTCCGTAACTAAAGGTTCTCCGGAGAATCCGATACGATAAGTATCCACGCTACATATCGATCGACTAATCCGTGTTTTAAGTCGACTTGGCTTGCCGGAACCCTTACCCACTCAATAGGGCTATGTGGATTCCAATGAAGTTGCTCGCGGTCTTATCAATATTTGATTCACCAAACTTACCTCTAGACAATTTGTATTTCTAAAACTTGTACAGTTTTTAACTCTTTTAACACTTTGGTTCGTCTCCGGAGTTGAAATTAGTAAGAAAAGGAAGGTCGTAATGAAGATAAGGACCGCTAGTCGTACAGATGGTTAATGGTGCAGTTAGAAACATTTTTCATTTAAAGCTTACGCTTTTCGGAAGCTAAAGAAGTGTACAAGGGATATAAAAAAAGAATGGTGCATGAGTATACATTTAATGTTCTTATGGCGTGTCTCTCTGAAGACTAGAACGTGGTTTCAACATTTCCCTACTAATTGTAGGTAAGTGAGATAAACTTTAATCGTAATCCTCTTAATCTTTTAAGTACAAGGGGATCATCACATTTTTTTCCATCCCTTTTTTTTAAGGTTTTAGTTTTATAATGGAAACTTTTTGAACTTTTTCTTTTTTTTTTAAGCACCTCTATTTGAAAAGCGGTTTTAAAAACTTTATTAAAAAAAAAATTCTACCGGTATTGTTATTAAAATGCAAAATAATATACTGTACTGGTATATTTTCTAAATTGTAAGAAATATAAAGAATACAGTTATGTACAATATTTAGCTTTATAAATTCTGAAGTACAGTACGTACATTTATACAAATATTTTTGTTTGCAAACGCTTTTATTTTTAAATAGTTTTGCATTAATTTTTAAATTAGTTATTCTATATAATTTGGTATTTTATACTATAGTAAAATACTTCTAAATTTTTTATTTCCAATTTCATCTTTAATTTACTTTTAACTACAGTCTACTGTGTGCATTTTTTTTGTTTAAAATAAAAATACTTTTATATTACGCGAATAGTATTTTTTAAATATAGAAATTTACCGATACATCGAGCTTGCGCATATTTTCTATTGAAGTTTTATAAATCGTTATTTTTGACAATTTGAGTGTGGACGAGGCTAAATGCGGGAGGATTGTCCAATGGCGGATCGATAACACTGTGAATTTGAATTGATTGAAACTCAGATTTTTTTTATTCCCTTTCACTTTTATTGCGAAAAAAAAAAAGTTTTTCGTTCAAATCTAGTTTGCGGAAGTTTTACGACTTTTTGTAGCAATTTCAGGAAATACTGTACATTTATATAAAATAGTTTTATTTTTTTTTTTAAAAATAAATAAAACTCAAAAGCGAGGAAAAAAATTCTGAGCGGCTTATACAGATTTGGTTATTTTTGATAACGATAACGTGTTCAGTTTTTAAAATATCGAATTAAAGTTTATGTGGAAGTTGATGTAATTGACCTGGTGGTGACGCACAAATGAAATCCCTCTTACTTTTTATTCCAATTCTGGTCTTTTTATGTTCGCCGGATAAAGAAAAGTATGAAAATTGCGAAAGACTAAAAGCGGTTTTTTTTTTTTCGTATTCCAAACGTAACAAAAAGTGTGTAAAATCCGGGTTAACTATTGCAGCTGCGACATCTAGCTTTCGTTTCATACTTGTTTAATGGAACGACCAATCCGGAAAGTGAAATTGAGTCGTGTTTTCTCGACCGAACTTTCGTTTTTACTATTCCCCGCCCACTTCTGGTCTCCTCCCACTCTTTCTTACCGTGGAAATGAATGTAATTTGAACGAACGTCAATCGTTAACACAGGAGTTAAGTGACGCGCCAAATCTATCATTTACATCAACAATTTTTGTGACATTAACGTCATTATGTTGCACTTGTACCTTTTTTTTTTTTTAGAAAAAAAAAAGATTTTAAACCTTATTAGACCTTTGACATACTTGCCAAAACGCAAGTATACCATAGGGTCAATAGAGCTTGATAAAGGTTGCGCTCAACGCTTTTATCTCTGATAAATACCGGCATTAGCAGAAAATTACATTAACTTGTACGGTCAAAATTTAATTTGCTTATGTTTTTTTTTCTTCCCTTAAACGTTTATAAATGCTAGTTCCTACCACTAAGCGAATGTAATAATTGCTTTAAACAAAATTTAATGGATCGTAAATAGGGAATCCTTGTCGAATATTGGCTTGAATAAAAAATATTCATACAATCATAATAACAATAGAATGTCAATACTGTAATTCGAAACGAACTACATTGTTTTGCCGTTTTAAGCTGAGCTCAAATTTTAAATCAAGACTGTGGCTTCATTTAAAATATACAAATTTTGAAAAAAATTATCTTAGTTTGTATCGAAAAAATATTTGGTGGCATAGGCTAAATACTTTATTAACTGATAAGAGTAAAATTTGTTTAAAGTGTGATAACCAACAATTTCTTCAGTTATAGCAGTGTCCGTTAGGTAGAATTATAATTATTATTAAAATAATAGCTAACTGTTTAAATCCAAATCTTGCTAAGATTAATAAACTGCAGTATAACCTTATTATTATTAAAATACTGTAACGATAAAAATTTTAAAAACGCGTAGTTTTTTTTTTTTTTTTTTTTTAGTTTGTTAGTTATTTATGAGGTTACTGCATTTTTATTATTACTGTACTGTATTTTGAGTTTTAATGAAACTTTTATGAATTATTAAGTAGTTTTTGCATTACAATTTGCAAAATTAATATTTTTTGTATTCCACAGGAAAATATTTGTACATTTATTTTTTTAAAAAAAAGGATTGAAACAGTTTTCCTTCTGGGCATTTTCGAATGCACGTTAAAGCACTTTTACAAAAGCTGGAAATTAATGCTACCCTAATAATTTCAAGTAACTGCTTAATAGTAGTAAAATGTAGGCCTACTCTAATTACAAAACAAATGCGCGTTTGCAAGCGTACATTGCAACGCGTACGAAGCTGCTGTTGATTTGTTTGTAAAACTGTAATTAAAAGTAGTTAGCATTAATGGGTTTCTTAAGCTCGCCGAAGAAATGCGCTCGTCGACTTTAATGCCCGTAAAGTTTAAGAATTTATTAAGGATGTAATTTGTTTTTTTAGTAAGGTTTGGAAGTTATTACAGTATTATTGCAAATTTCGATTAAAATTCGTATAATTTTAATACTAGAGTGAACAATTTTTCAAGATTCAATTAAATTTTATTTAGTTATTTATCGGTAATAATTGTGTTAAATTTCTCATATTGCATCGGTGATATTAATTTTATCGGTCAAGGTAATAAAACCTAAGGCATCCCTGTCGGTTGAGGTAGGCGTTTGATTGCAATTTCATCGAGCGACAAGTTCCACATTTTTTACTGCGATTTTTTGATCGCGCATTCGAATTGTCGGAATTTTTTTTGTTTTTTTAGCCCAATATGAAAATTCCTCAAATGTCATCTTTTCAGTCGCCTGCTCGAATATCCAAACGTTTTCTACTCGGAAGCATTCTGTCAAGTCGGATTTAATCGATTGACGAGTCGTTGCGATTGCGACTCCACTTCCACTCCCCGTTCTTTTCTCCGCACCCGCTCCCCCTGAACCACGATGAAAGAGTACCCTCAACGTAACGCGTCGTAGGCAAAGTAAAAGCGCTCGTTGAGACTAGAGAAAAATGAGGTTGACAGTAGGTGATTTCAAATTCATCACGACGTGTGTGTGTGTGCTGGGTGGGTGAGTGGCTGACGAGCATTTCTCGTCCTTACTTCATCTTATCACAGTATTTAAATAAATATAATCTTATTTTATTGTCTCTGGTGACAACGAGTAGCCTGCAACTAATCAAATTAAGAGAAAATAAGTGCAGTAACAGCATGAACGCTATTTAAAAGATAATAAAATCTCGGATAAACTTTTTTTTAAGTTTAAGTAAGTGAAAATGTAAGTTTTTTTAAACAAATGTTGTGTGCAAATAAGAAGTATAAATACTCAAGAGGACAAACGGATTATTTTTTTTTTCTTATTTATTTCGTTTCTGGCGAAATTCCAACAAAATCAACATTTCTGGTTTATTATTCATATAGTTACATTCAATACGGGCATAAAATAAATAGACACAAAATTATAACGAAATATCATTTACAGCGAACTCGATACAATGCACCTCGTTTAACGCGGAAAATATTTTCCACAAAAATGCCGCGTTATATGAATCGCGTTATCGAGATTAGGTATTACATGTTAAAGGTAGGGTTCCGTTCCTAAAATCAGCTTTATACACATTAAAATTTTCAAATAAATAAAACGTTTAATGAATTAGGAATTGTACATATACACGTACTTCATTAATATACGAGGGCTATTTAGTAAGTTTCGCTCATCAAGAAGAAGTAAAATAATAATTTCAAAATTACAAACAATATTTATTTACCTTTGTACACTATTTTTCTCCATTCACTGAGATTTTCACCCCTTTCCAAGCATTTTCGGTACCTAAACAACAACTTTTTGACAGCCTCTTCGTAAAAATCGGCCGGGAAAAATAGCGCACAAGAGTAATTATTTTGCTTTTTCTTGATGAGCGAAACTTACTTAAGAAATAGCCCTCGTATTAAGCAATATTAATTAAATTCCATGTATGTAGGTCTACAGTAAGTTATTTTAATCATCATTGGCGCCTTCATAAAATAACACTTTGTGGGGAATGGATTTTTTTTACAAGTGGCTGAATGTCTCAATCACTTGGAATCTTTTGGATAAATCTCATTATTCTTTAACAGATCCAGCTATTAAGAAATCAGTAAATAAGTTAATGACTTATTTACGACTCTTTTACGCGAGAGTTAGGGGTACGAGTTTATTTTTATCCGTAAGCATTATTGTCTCTTAAATGCATTTTGTAACATTGAATCTGTTTTTAAACTTTGAACATATAATTGTGCAGTATAATATTATACGAAAGCATTTTGCATTATCGATAATATTTATAAAGAAATTAGATGTCATACCGGCACCAATTTTTTTTTATTAGAGTTTTTGGTTTTCCATAGAAAGTTGAAGGATAGACAGCGTTTAGTGTGTGATGGATGAAGTGAGATTGATTGCTTCGTTCCTTAATTGCAAATCAAATAGTTTGACCGTTATATTACTTTGATCAAATATTTACTCATTTAAAAACTTTCATGGTGGGTAAATAAAAAATTTGATCAAATTATCGAAGACAGAATTCCCTAGCTCTTCTAGAAAATGAATTTCTGTTTAAACAACGATTGGGCATTAATAATAATTATATCGGAGGGTCTCACCAAAACAATCCCTAGCTTTTCAAAGGTATACTGGATACCATAGTTTTATATTTTTTAACTTAAAAAAAAGAGGTGTAACAAATAAATTTCGATTGTATAGACGCTACGTTAAATAAAAAAGGAGCGGAACACTTTCTTATACTAACAAAGGTTTCTTGCGGATGAATTAATAATTGACTTTGGTAAATCAATACCCAAACTTTTTATTATACCGTGCGTTGTAAAGTTACATGACTATGATATATTTAGAAAATGTGGTTTTCAGTTTGCTATGATAATTTATTTCTATTAGCGGTTTTCTATAATAAATGGTTTAATTTCTAATTTTGTTAAATTAGTCGCCAAGGGCAGATGGAATAGGGACACATGCAGTAATAAATAGGGTAAAGGATATAATTTTGTACTTACATGTAAATCACAATAAAAAAAGAAAGAGCACAAACAAAACAATTCGGAACCGTGCACTGTATTCATAGTGAACAATATAATATTTTAAATAGAATTACACTAAAATTCGACAAAAAGTTCGTTAACAATGGCACAAGCGCGATATTGTTTTTCTCATTCAGTTCTAATAATTTTTCACAAAAGTGAATACAGTTTTTATGCTCTGCGTTACAATTTTTAATTAATAATAATTGAGCATTGTCAAAAGAATTTTTTTTTAAATTAGTTTATATAGTTAAAATTTTATAATTAAATTAATTAAAGACTTTCTACAGCATCATGGTAATAAATTATTATTGACGGAACGCAACCTTATGTTTTGAACTTCGCGCACGCAATTGCTTTAAAGCTACTATTGTAATATGCAAATTTAGAGATTTTAAAATAATGATGCTGAATACCGTTGATGAATAATTAATATGTACACAGCGAGAGAAGATGAAGTTTCCTGTAGATATTTTTAATTAGAGGTTTAGACCCATTTGTACAAAGTGATAGAGTGGAAATTAGCATAGTACGCGCGTAAGTGACTGCTCGTCGTTTTCTCGTCAAACGGTTTCATCGTCTTTAGGAACGCCGCAACTTGTTGTTAACTACCGTAGGTAGCCGCCATTTTTTTTCTTTTTCTTTCGTTGCAATGTTTGGCTGTGAAATTCGAATGTTGTTAGCAGAAAAATCACTTTCCGGCGCATTTCCTTTTCCATTGCGCAAGCCATCTTCACTCAACCCAACCGTAAGGACGAGCTTAATGTTCTAATGAGAATAATCAATCAGCCACGTGAATTTCAACTAAGCTTCGTATCCTATGCATATATGCCCGCGCGAGATGCGCAATCCTCATTTGTTAGTGTCTTTAGTGCATTTTATTGTTTTTCGCTCTGGTTTCTCTCACGCGAATTTTCAACAAATGCTAGGGTAGGCTTTCACAACATTACACTCGTATTCTTGGAAATATTTATGGCGGCTTTTCTTACTCGGATTTTACGCCACAATTACACAGCGATTATACAACGCGGTTTTTTTAATCACCGCAATCGATCGCTGCCTAATCAACGCCTCTTGTCCACTATTCTATTTACAACATCTAATGCAACGTCCACACTCGAGCACTTTCGGCAAACCGAGCATCGCGCGCAAGCATTCGTCGATATTAATTTTCTACGTGGGCTCGCAAACAATTTTAAAAATAAGGCGCTCGTGGCTAATTCGCTCAAGCCAGCACTTTCTCGTATATGGAAGTATGAACGCTTTGATGATCGTTAAAACATTCCCTTCAGATGGATCAGTTACATTTTCAACAGTTCGCCGAAAATGCTTAATGTGGACGCAGCAAAAAGACGTACCGCTAGTAATCCATCCTTGTATTGAAACAGCTAATTGGACAAACGAAAGCGCCAGATATCTCGACAATAACAATTGTACGTAATGCTCGAATTACATTGGGACGCACCGGAACGGTACTCATTCTTCGGAAGAGCTCCGGTTGTTATTTATGGAAAATGAAGTGAATTGGATGGTAGAAAAGAGGAGTGGGTAGCCTACATGTTTATAAAACTTTCCACATTGTGTGATAAAACTTTTCAATTCGATTCCTAATTGTTCTTAAAACTATACAGCGTTACTTTCAATAAATTACACCTAATTCGGTTTTTACGCGGATTTTTTTTACACGAATTTGAAATAACACGGTTTCAAAATAAAATTTAATTCTGTTTTTACGCGAGAAATTTTGAAATAACACGGTTTTTTAACCAATTTAAAAAATTATTTTGCGAATTTTACAAATTTTTTATACCTTTATTTATGTTTTAATGATAATTTGATTATAGTGTATAATTACAGTATTATAAATTAGGGACATCTGTTAGGGACCGTGGATTTTAGAACTGCTCAGTTATAAGATTGGACGTGTTTTTAGTGGTTCACTTTCTCCCTTTCCATCCTTCTACAATCCTATTTGTTTATACAGTATTGTTTTGACATATTACATTTTATTATTTTTATTAAATTATTGATTGATTGATTTCGATATTTAATTTAATTTATTTTAAAAAAAATGTGGTCAGTTATTACCATACACGAGTTCTTATAAGACTCCAGTATTTATTAATAATTTTACTAACAATTTTATTGAAGGTGATTTCAGCATACGAATAATTCGTTATTAAGTTTTAGAACGAGTTAAAATGTTATAACTTAGTGTTTTTAGAGTTGTTAAATTTACCTGATCATGTATTTTTTTTAGCTACACATACGAAATAAGAGTAAAAAAATTGTTTTCCGTTTCAAGTTGGCATTGTGTTGCATATTTATTTCAGTTATAACTTATAAGTGCATGTAGAAAATAAGTTTCTATGCAAGTAGAATATCCATTGCTGGAAGATCCAGCTTAGTTCGATTTAGTTGGCGTTTAAATTAATTGCAGAACCATCTCAAATATTTTTTTTGTAGTTGTAAAGAACAAAATTTTTTTTTAGTTTGATTTTAAAATGAATGCGGATATTTGATATAGGCAGTTAATAAGAAGAATGTAGTGTGGTCTGCAGGAGTGAGTAGCGCAGCTGTGATTGATTGAATGGACCTCTGGGACAGAGCTAGATGGTGCTGCGGAGGTTATTGTTGAGCGATGAAACGAAAACAATACCGAAAAAGTAGTGAGATCGGTGTTCATTACACCGAGCACACGTCCAAAAGGTTAAGTTAAAATCTCTCTCTCGCAGGTTGCATCTATTTTTCGTGTTAGCTCTAGCAAAAGTGTGCATTTCTAATTTCTCAAGTGAGTCGTAGCGTTCCGTAAACACCGCTATCTACGTCACCGAAACGGAGCTGTTTGCGTTCCTTAATCACTTATCTTGACGAAATAACATTGTGGGAGGAAATGGCTGGGCGCGGAATATGGCAGGCTATTTTTATTTTATGGCTATATACACTGCGTAAGAAAATGTGTGGTCAGTCGACCGCTTGCCAGCGAATAGGTGGAGAAATCGAATTTTGATCAAGTGCGCTTTTCGTCGCGCGAACCCTATCCGCAAATCCCAGGGCGAAGACGACCAATTGACTGGAAAAGAAAATACGCTCTCTATACTTTTATTTTTTAGAGTCATTTACCGTGCGTATCATACCTCGCTTAATAACAATATAAAAACGAACCGGAAGTTGAAAAGACGCGCATCGTATGAAATAAAGTTGCAGAGTTTTTATTATTTTTTTTTTAAGAAAAAAAAGTTTTGATTTGGTTTGGGTATACATTTTTGTTGGGAGCAGGTTAAACGACGCTCGTATATTATAAACAGTGTAGTTAGATGTCGTATGAGACAGGCCCTTTAAATATCACGTGGCGCCATATGTTTTGTCACTTAAATAGCTACAAAAATGGGGTTTGAACGGGCACTAAACTACTCGTAGTATCGCCGTTCTCCGCTAGGTTTCTGATTTATTACGTATTACATGCGCTTTATTACACAATCCTTTTACAACAATTTACCTCACTCCGGCTCTTTATTATTATTATTTTTTTTTACATTTTCAACTTTTTATGTTAACCGTTGGCGAAGAGATGAGGGCGGCAGGTTTTATGAGGAATTTTGTCTGCTTGATTTGTTTACCGAGATTACGTTGAACTTGAATTACCGCCAAACAGATCAGCTGTTCGCGTAACAACAATGACAGCTTCCTTAACTTTCTTTTGTACAGTATTTTTAAATAATTTTTTTTTTTTATTATCTGAAAACAGTTCAATAAGTAATTTTTAAAATTATTTGAATACTACTTGTCATTCTCTATTGAACTTTGTAGAAGTATGGTAGAAAATAAAATTTACTGAAAAAAAGATTTAAATTTAATGACTAATTTATTCATATTTTGAGGGAACATCCTCGTATTACTATTTTTTGTGGATAAAAATATGAAAACTTTTGATACTAAAATTCGGAAATGCAGTGGAACTCCAATATTCGTCATTAACCCGTTCCAGATAAATTGTCGAATAGCGAAAATTGACTTATATCGAACAAATTTTTCTCATAGAAATACATTAAAAATGGTTTAATCCGTTCCTAGCGCGGAAACAAATTAACCCAGATTTCTTTGCAAAAATATTTTAATTTCTTATTAATAACTTAATATTGCTTTAACTTTACCCCAAAAATACTTGTCTTGATGTTCTGATGATTCAACAGCATCTTCAGATCATTTATTAGCGCTCGTTTTTATTTTTTAAAGAATTTATCCAATGTTTTTTTTTTTTTTTGCTATGATTTTTAAAATTCACAATATTAATGACGATCAGCTGACTGAAAGTGGCGTCAAAAGTATGACTAATATTAAATCTGCGACGAATATTAAACAAGAAAAAACATGACGAATATTGGAGTTCCATTGTAGACAATCGTTTTCTATGGTATTATTTTTTTTTATTTGAATTTGTTAAAACTTGGTGAGACTTATTTACATTAAAATTTATGTTTTAGGAATAGTAATTCATTTTTTATGGTTAGTAAAAAAATTGTCTATTGCTTAATGACGGAGCTCGGAAAGAATAAAAGGAGGGTAAGGGAAGTAGACGGCTTCTTCGTCGTATTTTTTTTTTTTTTTTACACAATGTTAAAAAGAGACGGGAAATTTACTCGAGAAATCGAACTACAATTGAAAAGTAATTTCAACGCATTTCTTTTATAATCTTTTATTCATTTGAAATACGTCGTCGGTTGTGCTTGTAAAAAAAATCGTAGCTACTTATTCAAATGGTCGATGCGCCCGCGCGCGCAGGAGGTCCATTTGTGGCACTGACGGTTATTTAAATTGTTAAGCTAAAAATGCGATTCGAAGAGTTTTATCTCTTTCTATTGAAATGCAGCGATGGATCCTCGATGGTGGGGTGGGCAAACATCGCTCACATCAAATCATCGTGCATTTGAATAAAGAGAGGGCGCTTGATGGAGTTGATGTGTGCGCAATCTATACAACTTATCCTTATGTCACCGAATGCAAATGCAGATGGAATATTATCCACCGCCGTTTTCTCCGCAACCCCCTCCTTTCTCAATCGCACTCTAATTTCTTCCATTTGCATGCTTGTTTGACAAACGCATTCACAGCGAGGATATTGGTAATACGTTGAATAACTCGGATTTCAAACGGAAATTGAAGATTAATCTCGTATTTACCGCGGCGATATTGGCGAGGTAATATAATCGAAGTTCTTCTAGTATTAGGCGATCGAGTGTGGAAAGAGAATAAAATGCTTCAAATTTCCACATTATTTTTGATTGGTTTAAAAGATGTCATTTTGTTTAGTTTTTTAAAAAAAAGTTTTAACGCGTAGTTTTCAAACGGAAAATTTTTGGTATATTAAATCCTCGTGATAACAACACGGTATTGCGCGGTTTTAGATGTTCGCGATCTGCAAATCTAATTTTATTGTGCACTAAAACTTTTTTTAAGCGGATTTTACTGATACTGTACTGTTTTTACACGGATTTTTTTTTTACACGAATTTGAAATAACACGATTTCAAAATAAAATTTCATTATTTTTTTTGCTTATTTTGGGAATTTTTTAAATTTTTCATACCTTTATGTATTAATTATAATTGGATAATACTGTATGTATTTTTGGGTAGCCCTTATAATAATATCATCCCCCATTCCTTTTTTTACACGAATTTTTTTTACACGTGTTTTTCAGGAACGTATCCTTCGTGTAAAAACAGTATTAGGTGTATAACGTAAATTCGTATTTTTTAAGAACATCAGCTAGGTTAATAATATAATTATTAAATTTATGAAAAGTAGGAATTACTTAATGAATAAACGAGATAAAAGCTTGAAGAAAAATTGAGCAAAATCTTTCTTTTTTAAAAAAACTAAAATTTAAATGAAGGATAAACAAAAGTAATTACCGGTAAAAGAAAGTTTTATTTAATTAAAAAAAAAAATTTTAATGAACGAGATATGGCTTGGAAAAAAATATGAAGCCTTTGAAACATTTTTGATTTAACGCTGTATGAAAAATAATTAGGCGTACAATTTCGCGTGGGTTGTTTACGCGCGCGCAAACTTTGCTTTAATTATTGAAAAGTTTCGACTGAGTTGAGATTGAATTTCTAAGAAATACCGTATTTGATTATGCCTAATGAAAGTTTTCAATGACTTATTTACGATTTGTAAATAACTGATCCGTCCAAGATCCCCTTCATTTAGGAAATTGTATATTTTTATTACGCCGCTTTTGGCTCACGTTTTTATTTTTAATGAATAAAAAAAAAATCAGGTTGCGCATAATATTTTGAATCGCGCGTACATTTTCGATGCGTTGCTTACTAAATTACAATTATTTTCGGGTAAGTGCGTACGTAGTTGGCGCGTGTATATCAAATGAAAATCAGAACTTATTAGATTTGCAAATCCCAGCGGTGCATTTGAGGTCGAGTAGAAATCGTCGTTACTCAGGGCAATCAATGGGATTTTGGTTGGTGCTCGCTTTCTCTGTCTCTTTAGCGTCGGAATCGGATTTATCGCAGCGGCGCAGCCTCGTGCTTGTACCGTACGTGTGGGCGATGGGTTGGTAGGGAGGGTCAGCGTGATCACGTCGTCATCAACCACGTTGCTTTTCAAATTAAAGCAAGGATGGCTGATATTAGTGCGAGCAGATAAAATTCATATGTAAATGAGGTCGCGACAAATATTTGACTTGTTCCCTGGCGTTAATCCTTTTAGGTTTATTAAAAATCTCTGCTCGCTACCCAACTTGACCCTATTAGCCTGAAGCCGAATACGGTCTTTGGTATTAACTCGCTTCGGAGACTTCTTTTTAAATTATGTTACCCGACTCTTCTTGTGTTTAAAGTTAATTTTTCTTTTAAGACTTGCTCTCTGGTAAGAATATAATACAGAGCTTTTCCACGTGATTTACTCGGATAAATGAAAATCTGACCGAAAAATGATTGCATAAACTTACCAAGTCATCTTAAAAAAGAAACATGTAATTGTACAACATTTTTTATATATTTTTTATTTTATTGCAATTTTGTAATGTACACTCATACCTCGATATAATATGGCTTTTGGCTATAACGGCATTTATTATTCATGGCACTTCGCTATAACGGTCAAAAAATGTTTTTAAACGAAAAAAATTTGGATTAAAGGTGCATATATTTTTTTTTTAAATGCAAAAGCACATTTTTCATGAGTTGCGAGAATGGAATTTGTCTGAAATAGGGAGAAAGTGTTGTTTTTTTGTTAGTACAATACATGTACAGTAAAAATTAAGCCGTTTTATTTTGTTTCTGTTTTGGTTTTGCCTCAGCTTAATTACCAGAAAGCTGTGTTGCTATGTACAGTACATCAAATTCTTTGAATATTTCCCTCGTACATGCAACCATATAATTATATAATAGGTAAAAAAATGCAATTTCGGTTGAAAATTTGGCCTTTTTTTTAAAAAAAAAAAATGTTATTTTAATTGTAACCGATCCTATAGACTTTACATAGGTTTCTATGAAAAAAAATGATTCGATATATTAATTTTTATTTTTATTTAAAATTAATATATCGAATCGATACATACGGCGTTTCGCTTTACGGCCAACTTTCATGGAACCAATCTAGGCCGTATATATCGAAGTGTATACAGCGTGTCTGAAATGTTACTAAACAACTTCCATAGAATATTTAAAAAATATCTAGCAAAGATAAAAAAAAAAACAACTTAAAAATGTTTACAGAGAAACTCAAAAAGTTTTTTCTAAAAAATAATAATTTTCTTTATTTATTTTGTTTGAAATGCTGTTTTAGTTTACGTAACCAACCACGCCTTTTGATTAATAAACTAAATAAAAGGCTAGACTTGAATTCAGTTCGGTTGTTACTATCCTATGCAATCATTGATAAAATGACCCTTGGTTACATGATCATTGATATAACCTCTTAATAAAAATATGTTTCAGTGTTTGTACAGTACTGACGTCTAACTTTTTGGTTGTTTATATCTAATTGGAACCTTCAATTATATTAATGCAAACGCGTCGAATGAGCAGACCATGTGCAAATATGTCGAATAATAACAAGGAGCTGACTGGTACATGTACTGCATACTCTAGTTGATCGTTATAATAAATCTATGTCACTGTCGGCCATTCGATCTAGTTGACGTGCGCTACTTTTATTAGACTTTTCTAATGGTTTCATTTAGGATGACAAATAACTCGTTTGCGTGTGATTGAGTTGGCGACGCTGCTCCTCATCATTCTACGGTCGGGAATAACGTAATAAGGGAAAGTAGGAGTTTTGGGTCATCGTGCTTACATAGCGAGCACTAAGATGAAAAATGGTAAAACCTCGATTTTACACTTATTTCATAGGGGTTTTTTTATTTTTAAGTTTTTTTGCTGTAAAAGTTTTAGTTAAAAAATTGTTTTATTGGAATTATTTGTCTCGTATGATTTTTTAAAAATTTTTATTATACATTTTTAAATGATAGTTTTTGAAAAGTCATACATTTTGGTGAGGTATTTTCTAGATTTTTGAAAGAATAGAATTTGGATTTTTTTTTTTTTTGAGGTTTTTTGTAATTTTTTCAAACACTGAAAAAATAATCAAAAATATTAAATATGAATTTGTTATTTTAAATGGTAGTTTTTGTAGAGTCTTACATTTTGGTGAGATATTTTCTAAATTTTTGAAAGAATAGAATTTGGAATTTTTATGGGTTTTTTGTGATTTTTTCAAACACTGAAAAAATATTAAATAGAAATTTATCATTTTAAATAAATGTGAACTCTCATTTTTATAGCATTAAAAATATTGTTCACATCGAAATCTTTTTCCATATAAAAAAAATAATAAAATAACTACGATTTTTTGTTTTGATCACATTTTTAAATTTCCAAGTTTCTCGGATTTTACGAAAAGCATAAAATCGGGATTTTACCTTCCTCGAAGTTTGAACACCGTTTCTTATATATCATTTAGTTTTTGTAGGGAACAAGCGAAGGCAGGCAGGGCTAATAGTTACGTTCTCTCTTTTGTTTCGAAGGTAACAGCAGCGGCAGCCATTTTCTACTTCAATTACGGAAACTGAGTGCAACCACTCAACCAGAAGCCGTGTTTATACATGATGAATTTAGCTGCTACTTTCATACACCCGCTCGGCATCTCCCGTTCGCTCGCTCGCGAGAAGGGATGGGTATAAATTGGAGATCACGTGACTGGAATGTTCAACCTTATCATCATCGTTATCTACTTGTACTAACTTTTCTCTCTCGTAATTTCCGTTTTAATTGATTCCACCATTACCCATCATATTCTCTCTCTCTCTTTATTTTTTTTTTTTTTTGCTTTCTTCTATCCACTCCTACACACTTCGTCGGCAGCGTCATTCTTTCCTTTTTATCTCTTTTACGTTCACAGTAACGAACAAATTTGAAAATGCATAATTAATTTTTTGGGCTCGTTCCGTTTTCAACGCTTCACTACCTCAAAATTCTTTAGCCCGCAAGAGAAATATTGGGTGGTGGTGGATGAGCGGAAGAAGATGAAGAAAAAAAGGAAAAGGGATGTTCATAAATTCGATCAATTTTGTAACACGGATGAATACCCCATCGTAGTTCGATTTGAATAATGCTTCTCAATTGATTTTTGTTGGTGAAAGTGAAATGCGCATCGCAGGCGGGGAACGTCGTGTTAGTTCTCCCAAATGTTTATTTGTTTCCTCCGTTACTTTTGGTTGTACGAAACGCGGGGTAGCTAATAAAATTCTATATTTCTTAGAAAACGTCACTTAAAATGAGGAAATATATTTGTTTCGCAGATTCACGAATAACATATTTTTCAATAAAATTTCTTTTTTTTTTTATCTTTTTGGTTCGTGCGGAATTCTCACGCTGAGTCAGAAATTTACTTTTTTTTTTTTTTTTGGCTGTTTTATTTTCCAAAAAAAAAAAAAATAATAATATTGAATCACAGTCGAACGAACCATGGAATTTCTTCAGAATTTTTTTTTTTGTTGTTGTTGTAATAACCACAATACATGTGTAGAATTCAGCGACGAATTTAATGAAATTTACAGTAAATTTGAGAAAAAAGTGTCATCTAATCTTGGAATTTGACGCTTTATGTTCAAAGAAAATCATAATGAATGAGTTATTATGAAGGATTTTTAGTGATAACTTGACAATTAATTAAAAATTAGGAACGTTGACATTATTTTTCTTCTTTCGAACTATTTATAAACAAATATTTTTATATTATTACAGAATATTTGTTTTTAAAGTTTTTGATAAAACTATGACAAAAATTGTGAAGTTTTGCGAGTAATTGAAGTGGTAAAACGGAGGCGTTGCAAATGGAATGTCAACATTACATCAGCAGGCGTAGTCTTTTATTATTTATTATAAAAAATAATTTATTATATAATAATATGCTAAATAATGGGAAAAGTCAAACTGATTGATGAACGCGAATAAACGTCGCGCGGATTTAATTAGCGTTAGCGGTAATCTGTCAGAAAAAATATATTATTCGATGTGACGAAATTGCTCTTAATTTTAGAATAAAAAACAATTTTTTTGATTTAATTTTAGATAAAAAGCAATTTGATAAGTTCAGATTACAAAGTTTATAGAGTTTTAAATTTAAATAAGATTTTCTTTTTTTTCTCTTCGAAAAACAAAGCGAAATGAAAAACCTTTTCCGCTATCAATTTCAATTGATATAAAAATGCTCACAATCAGCTGGTATATAGTTTCACGAAAGCAATCGTGGTGGTTCTATTATTCTTTTAGACAAATACATTTTTTTTCTATTTATAACTTTTTTTTATTTTAGAAAAAGGTTACAATACGGTATAAGTTTAATTTTGTCATTTTTTTAATGTTCCAAAAGACGATGAAACGTTGCTCTCGACTCGTGAGTCAATCGATGATTCGGTGGGTGTAATTGTTTTTGACGGCGAAATGTACGCTTACAGTATACTTTTTTTTAGGTTAAGGAAAAAAAAAGTTTCTGTTTAATACAGTATATCAAATAGACAATTTTTTGCAGCAGTTTTAAGAATGGTGGTACGGTTCTATTTGAAATTCAAATTTCGTAGCGGTATATTGAAAGAAGATGAAAGTTCGGTATTTGAAGAAGATAACAAGCGTTATACAAAACGTATGCACATAGTGAAATGAAACAGAAAATGACGTATTTACAGTACAAAATTTGAACTTTTCAGGCAATCGAAAGAATAGTACGTATACTTTTAGTATGTTTTTTTTTTTTTTTTTTTGATTAATTTATGACAACGGTTTTCATTTCAACTCACGTTTCATTTCGTATGTTGGTTAGCATTATTTCTGTTTTTCCGAGTATAATGCTTAGATAATGAGCAGAGGATAACTACAATATTGCTCCGTGAACTTATGTTATTCTCATACCGTACATCTGATTAATTAAAAAAAAAAAACATAGAGTAAAATTTGGGTAAACAAAAATTAAATGACGAAAAATGGAAAAAAAAAGTTTTTATCAAGTTTTTCTCTATTTTTGAACAATAAATTTCCATAATTTATTGTTTGTGAAGATATGTAAATAAGGTTAACTTCCATTGACTAAATAAGTTTTAATAGATTTACTTTAGCGTCATTACATTTTAATTTCCGTTGTTTTGGAGCTCTTTATTTAATTAAATTTACGTCATATTATTACTTTTGTTGTTGTATTTTACTATCATCACTGTAACGGTATATAATAATTATTTAAAAAATAAGAATGAACATTTTTGGTCTTGTCATTGTTTCAAATTCAGAAAATCCTCGTCTTTTGCAAGTTTCATTGTTTCACATGTAGGACGTAATTTGCATCAAAAAATCGATCTTTTTAAACTCTTTTTAGCTTAATTTCTTTTGTTTTCATAGAAACTCATTTTTACTCGACTTTTCATTCACATTTGCATAAGCGCATTGTGTGCGAAACTCGCGGACTGTCTGCGGTGAATCGGTGATGTTACTAATTTTGAAATTGAATGTCATTGTCCCCAGCCGAAACATTAATTTTATGCTAATCTTGTTAACGTCAATTTGTTACTTAACCTGTTTTTGTTGGTCATCCCCTGTTGGAAACTGTATAATATTATAAGACAAGCGCACTGCGACACGTTAAAAAAAAATTTTTTTTTCCCCATTCGGATTTCATGCGCGATTTTAATGCCGTTAGTATATTTACGCTATGCTAATTCTCGAAGGGCTTTTCTATCAAACGAAACTATGGATCCCCCTCATCTTACCGATTTTCACACTCGGGAACAACTCCGCGCATTTCTGGTCTTGTCTAATAAATTAACAAGTTAATTAAAAAGACTGCACGTTGCGAATATTTCAATCTAGCAGCTCGATGAATATGAATAATGAGTATAAATGCATATTTGTATCTATTGTGCGATTTTAATACGCCACTTGCACTCGAGGCTTTCAAATTCTTTTTAATTATCATTCGGAGGATGTTGCATGTTCAAATTCGTCGCGTTTAGTCTTGCTTTAACGTCGTTATCTACACGTTCATTAAATGTTGGTTTTATTTTTTTTTTAATTGCGGAAAATTATGTCGACTATATTTTCACAGGTCTCGTAATGACTTATGAGCGAGTTGCGTGGGCGGGCTGAGCGGTTTCAATGCCACAAAATTTTATTTTTTAATGCTATTTATGGCATTAGAGCTATTAATGAAATTTGAAGTAAATAATTTAATCGGAAAAAATTTTATTTTGAAGCAAAAAAAGAAAATATATATATTTTAATTCATTTTTCATTATGGGTGAAACGTGTTCGATAATAATATTGAGTTAAATTAATAATTTTTTTGCTTCGACTTTGTTGTGTGCTATCCAGTATATTGCGGAGATGAATTTTTTATACGTGTTTCATTTGTTTGAAGGGAAAAAAATATCTAAATTTGATTGTAGCATAATAATTGTTTTCCCAACGGGATCGAACCTTTTAATCATTATGTTGAATATATTGATAAGGAACGCTGTCGTGAAATTGATTTTCATAGAACCAATAACCGGGACTTCAAATAAATTCGGTTTACCAAGAATTTCTTGCTACTGAATGAGAGGCCTACCGAGATTTTCCTATGTATTGTGGTTTTTTTTTTAAAAAAGAAACGTTGACATTTTCAAATATTGGTTTTTGGAAATTTTATCTGTCAAGGGATTGTCTCGTGTTAAAATTTTGCTTTTTTAAAAAATATTTTTTCTAATCGACACTTGATATTTTTAGAATTTTGGTTATTTTTATTTTTTTTTTATTGGAAATGTAGTGTCGGGTGTTTTTTTTTGCCCAAACACTCCTTAAAAAAATTACGTTTTAAACTTGTTTAGGCTACTTGACTAGTCACTTTATAAGAACTCGGGCCCTGTTTGCGAGCTCAGCAGAGGAGAAAGAGTTGGTTGTCTATGAAATAAATAGATTGCGTGCCGATGCGATTAAAACCAAAATCTTTATCGTCGATCATAACGATGCTGATGTTTTGCGACGAGTGCGACAATTGATTCTTACGACGTAGTTGAGTATGCGAGAGAGACAGAGCCGAGGGGGTTGCATAAAACGTGGGAAGTTGAGTAGGGAGGCAAAAAGGAAGCTGATCGGCAGAAGACTTGTAAGATGGATGACAAAAATGTCGCCTTCATCAAGGCCGAATTGATGACGTTATTCCGAGAGGTTCGAACACACCATCAAAGTTTTTGAGTGAAAAATTATACGTAATAAATTTAGTCGGATTTTAATTTACGACCTCGCTCGTTACATTGGAGTGCTAATGGCAGAAATATTGTCAGATCGCGTGCGCGCCACTAGAATAATTTATGTTCGAAAAATATTTAGTTGAGTAGTGGATAAGTCTACACAATCTATTGTAGCTATTACTTAATTGAAGAGAAGCATTTTCTTCTTCTTTTTCTTCTCGTCATAATCGTATAATAGCTGCAACCTATTGTCCTAGATCTTTGGCGCGTACGTTTGATTTCGGTTTTCAATCGTTATAGTTTCGGCGCTTGAACCGATCGAACGTAATGAGGCGCAACCAAATCTATAGTGTGAATTATTGATCAGGGTCTGGGGAATCGAAAAGCTGTGTTTTGACAAACGTTACATGGAAATCGTTTTACTTTTTTTTCTTTCTTTTTCCGGTGATATCCGACGCGTTTGTGACGATATTTCGGAGCCCCCATTCAAGTGTCTCCGGTCCCACCGCAAACGCACGACGAAACGCGTTGAACATTTCAAACGTTTTAAATATGAGTTGAACAGAAAAATAAAAATTGATGGATGCCTTATTTCTTCTTCTTCTACTTTTTTTTTCTCGTTCTCAATTTGGCTCAAGATTTATTAGAGCGTAAACGAAATTTAAAATGGATTTCTTTTTAGTGCTGCGCACCTAGCTTTTCTCGTGATTTGGAGGGTTGAGGGGGGCTAATAGGAGGGGGAAAAGGGAGAATTGTTAAAGTTACACCAAATTCTACTCGTTTATCCAAAGAATGGACCAATTTTCTCATTCACTATTACTGTATTTGGAAAAATAGAAAGGCAAATGCGATAAAATCTCTATATAATATATTTTTTAGATCTTTCTCGTCATTTTTTTTTTTTTTCATCTTACTACTCTATTTGAATTTTGAAAGGAAAAAAAATTCTCAATTTTACTTAGTTTAAATTTTTCAACTGGCAAGTTTTGATTTGATTATTAATTTTATTACTTCGTTTTGCATTAGTTTTGATTAGTCCTAATGGGACTCATTAAAAAAAGGATTTCTTGCGTAAATTTTTAAACAAATTTGAACCTTATTTTGATGTTCCGTACTATGATAAATGTTATTTTTACCATTCTTGTGGTTGCCATGAGGGCTCCAAGTGATACATAATTATACAGTGGAACTCCAACATTCATCATTATTCCGTTCCAGAGAAATCGACAAATAGCGAAAA